>WIGM01000337.1:13720-44743 GCA_014235935.1 Colletotrichum musicola | reverse complement strand
ACAGAAGCGTTCCTGCCGCTGATCATAAGTTGCCCAGGTGAAAGTTCGTTGCGTAAGGTACGTACCCCCAGATCTTATAAAGCGCATCAACGCACACAACTCAAAACATCACGAAAGCAAAAAAACATGACCCCAACCTGATTTGAACAGATAACCTTTCGATCTGGAGTCGAACGCGCTACCGTTGCGCCATAGGGCCTATGTGTTGATGTTGTAGCCAAAATGGTCGCAAGTGAAGCATTCGCGATGCATCGGAACTGTTGCGGTGCCCCACGTTAATGCGGGGGTCTCTAAGCCACGGGATATTGTGTGTTCTAGAGCCAGAGTTGAGAGATCAGCTACACAAGTATCAGGTGTTGACCAAAGGTACACCAACAAGAGAAGTTGAAAAGATAATAGTAGACAACTCTCCTCTGTAGAACTCCCATTCTACTTCTCATGTCTAGCCATTACTGTTGTTTGCAAGAGAGATATAGCCTGTATTGGTGTTGTTGGAGTTCTGGTAGAACTCAGCTTGCAATAATGAGTTAAGTACGGACACAAAGAGGAATGTCTTTCACCGTAATTCAGACTGTATCAAAAAAGTCATCACTGCTCTCCTTGTGTTACTGTGCTTTTGGCAAAGTACTAAGCATCTCGGAAGCAAGGAAGAAAGTAACCACTGATCCCCGAGTTTTGGTCATCTTAAGACCGACCCAAGCATGAATCCCACGGCCATCCTCCAAAGGCCGGCGAGCCACAGTAGTAATTAACTTTTAATAACTCTTTGATGTTTAAATCCCCTCGTATTGAACGTTGATCTTGACGCGGGCTTGTAGTCCTGGTCGGAGGTCTAAAGAGGGGTACATGAGCTTTTCGTTCGGATGCACAACCTTCTTCACAAGGGCCGAGGAATCGGGCACGCTGAGCTTGTCGAATGCTTCGCGGGATACTTCTGTCGAGTTGGAAGGATCTGAAGCGTTGGCGTTGAGGTAAACCTTCCATTCTGGTTGAAAATTGTCGCCAACAACGAAGCTGTGCCAGGCGGCAAATTTCCCGTGCACCTTGGGGCTTGAGGTCAGAAAAAGTCTTGGATGGCCGGGAGTCGATTCAAATACACGGCTTCTAGGTATCTGGACTGGGTGTCTTGACTGGGTATCGTTGGTGAGCTTAACCGTACTTTCTTGGCGAGCCGCCAGGGTGGGTAGATGATCATCTTACTGGGCCTTTCCGGTCTTCTGCTCGACGGCAACAGAGTACTCGAAAGGACAAAGGTTGAGGCTAGCGTTAGACCAACACCCAGCCGGTTCAAACGGGACATTCAATTGGCCCCATCCTAGCATGCAGACATGCAAAGCACTCTGGAGCAACTCCCAAGCTTTGTCATCCAGGCTGAGGGCTTTGTAGAGCTTGTTAATATCTTGCGTAGCTTCACTCAAGTACGTTCTTTCCTGAGTTGAATTTGAATCGGCCTCGGGTGATGCCACTGGGACAGATCCCACCCTGCTCTGGAAGATGCGCATCCTCATCTCCTTGCCGCGGGTGACTCTAACGCCGGGAATCGTGTGTCGTCTAGCGTGGAGCTCCGAGATGATAGCCACCGTGTACTCAATGTGACGATCCGACATGACATAGTGAGGGACCGCAAAGCAAACCAGGTTCGAAATGCTGTCCCTGTTCTGGGCAATGGCCCCTTTCTTGCCAACCAAAAGGCCCAGCTTCGCAGACCCGGATGCCGTAGTATTTAAAAAGCTCAAGAGTGAAGCCAAGCGAGGCGAACTCGCCATATGATCTGCCACATCCGGCAAGGAAGTCATCCATGTCGAGATAGATGGCGTGGCCGCCAGGTAAGAGAAGGACAGGAACACCAGCGTCAATCAGACTCTTGGCAAAACTCCTGACAAGCCCAATGCGATCAGCCAGGTAGGTCTCCTTGGCGACCTGCGGCAGCCATGACATCCCGCGCGCTCATACCGCCGTAGGAATTGTTCCCGTAGCACATGATCTGCCTCTCTGTGAGTCGGATGCCAACGTCGGCACCGAAATTGCCTGGGAATGCGCGGCGATGTTGGCCATCGAGACGAGCTGGGAGCCGGCCAGTTATTGGCGAGGTGAGGAGCAGCATCGACACACGCTGGGCGTTGCTGAGCTCGAACAGAAAGTTCACCGTCTTCTCGACGTCGAGGTTTCCCCTGAAGGGATTCGACTTTCAGAGCTAATCGACCGGGAAAGGGTCTGTAAGGCCTGGCTGAGTAAACGTGTCAGCTGAAAGCCGTTCGCAGCCGCATTGGCGCCGGTTGTGTCGAAGAAGCCGTTGCTGATGAGCGCTGGCGGGCCTTCTGCAGCACCGCCGCTTCACGAAGCCGCTTTCATCGTGTCTCTCTTGGTGGAGAAAAGCAGGGCCTCGGCCCAACGCCCTTGGTAGAGGATGCAGAAGTTGGCCGGATTAGCTGGATCGGTCCGCCATTGACGAACCCACCGCTGACTTCCTCGAAGAACATGCTCCCGTAGAACGCGCTGTCGCCCATGCTAGCCAGGGCGTCAGGGAAGGTGTACTGTCTGTCATTACCGCGCTCAAAAAGGTCGCGGAACGCCTCGAGAAGGCAGTAGTGGCCCCAGTTCCGTCCGTAACTCTCGTCTCCAAAAAGAATAGCGGCACACTGGACGTCAGTCATGGCAGACAACCCCGAGCCCTAGAGTTAGTCGCAGGTGAGGAGCGCGGCCGGGAAAGCCAATACATTGTATTCGACCGATCGAAGGACTTCTTCCCTCTCCTCTCGAGTTATTGAGATGTAAGGGCACACTACGAGGCCGGTAGGGTAGCATTTATGGATGAACTGGCGATGAAGGCTGCAGTCTGCTCAGCCCAGCTGAGTGCGAGCTCGTATTTATGCCGCGCAATCAGGACACCTTCCCCTTGCAGAATTATTGCTCACACTACTTCTCATCCATCAGTAATCGCTGCGAGACGATTGAGTCATTCTTGTTGCACGAAGAGCTTTGGGACTGGAACCGGGCGGCAACAGAATTATCACGCAATGGCTTCAGTATTGGCGCTAATCGAGTTGAGTCTACCTGCAAATCAAGACTCTTACAGTAGTCTTTGGCTAACCCGAATACTCTATCGTTTGTATTTCAATCATTGCAAACCATGCATTTGTCATGTACTATGTAAAGCACAAGGCCGTGGGACAGGCATGGGTAAGTACAGATTAAGGATAGTGTCCCCATAGACCCCTGATGGAGAGGGTTTCATAATTGGTGGAATCGGCCTAAACCTGGACAACAGCGTGTCTAGATCCGCATGAGGCTTGCCGCGAATAGCATCGTGCCAAAACCACAGCACCGCCCCTTGACCACTGAGGTTCTCCTCGTGATAGAGGGTCGAGTGGTTCACCGGAACTCGCCTGCTCGAATCGCTACCCCACTGCGATTGTGAATTATGAAATTTGGATCCGAAACTCGCAACTGAGACCGAATACACTCTTGGCTTTGTTGCAAGGGAATCACTCCGCCTGACTGATATGAGCCTTGACACTACCTAGGTATGTCATGATGAGTTTATGAGATAATTCCGTGTAATTTCAAGGTCACATGACAATTCATCGAGTTTGATTTCTGCTATTAATCCCCAAAGTGAGATATGAGTCTCTAAGCGACAATAAGATCGGCTTGGCCAATTCAACAGTTGTCCGACTATGAATACCCAGCGAGTTAAAGTTCCCATGTTCCTCCAAGCATTCAGAAACTCATTCAATTCAGTAATGCCAGGTACTAATTGGGTATCGTTAACTTCGATTCATCTTGCGATTACTATTCTCATGATATCGTAATTGTTTATATACTCTGTGGTTTTCGTTGATGAGTGAGCTTCAACAGTCTTCTTAAGGATCGCATAAATAAAGCAGCAACTATCAGGCTTGGTTTTATCGGATACAATATCAGGACTATTCAAAGAAGCAAACTGCTGATAGATTCGCCGAGTCTTGTCATGTCCTACTTTCTCGAGCCGCAAGGACAGAAGTCGCTGAATTGAAGACACGGGGTCAAATGCGACACCCGACGAGCACGGAGCTGGCTAATGATACTACTACGAAGTCTTTCTACCAATTGAAGAATAGTCTAAAACTGTACTAATTTACTTAACTCGGATTCCGTTCGGGGCAGCGATAGTTGATCGGCGTGCGCTGGATTAACATGTGCCGTCGCCGAGCTCTATTCCGATGTTACCCCAAAGTTGCTACGTCATCTTCGCATGAGTGCCGAAACCCTGCATATTAGCTCCAGAGCTCAGACGTCGGCCCTCCGTACACATGAAAGTCATCGCCCAATCACGGGCCTAAAGATCTAGAGTCAGCAGCAGCCCGTTGTCTCTAGCGTTGATTAGGTTTCAACTGAAGTCGGCCTCGCGTTAGAGGGCGTTCGCCCGCGCAGCTCGCGTAGCTCGCGACGCGAAGTGTAACGGGGCTCTGGGGTCATCTGCGCGTACTAAGCCGGATTTGCTAGGACTTCAACAGCGGTGCAGACTCTTGAGAGCGTGAGAAAGGCAACGTATGGTCAGCATTCGTGAGGCCGGGATTTGATGACTGGAGTCTCGATCTCGCTACGACATGATTCTCCGTTACAGTGCCGTCAAAGTATTCTCCAGCAGCAAACTCAACTGCCGGAATACACGTTGGCAGTCGGAGCAATAGCATTCTATGTCGGGGCACACAAGCAGAAAAGTTACGTCCGACATAACCTTATAATCGAGACAACATCCTGACGCCGTCTCGTCCGCCTTCTGCATCTCTAAACATACAACAGACACAACTCTATTTGCTAATTATTCTCGCAAAGCAAACATGCTCGAACAAAAGAACTTCGAAGTCGCCATCATCGGCGGCGGCATAGCCGGCATCACCCTCGCCATCTCCCTCCACAGGCGCGGCGTCCCCTGCACCATCTACGAAAAGGCCCAAGCCTTTGGCGAAATCGGCGCCGGGCTGGGTCTCACGCCCAACGCGACCCGGGCCATGGAGGCCTGCGACCCGGACGTCCTCCGCGCCTTTGAGAAGATTTCGCAGCCGCCGCTCCGGTGGGACTTCCTGGACGGCACAACAGAGGGCGCGGACGACAAGATCCAGTTCTCGCTGGGCGACGGAACCCGCGGGATCAGAGGGTGCCACCGGGCGCACTTCCTCGACGAGCTGCTGAAGCTGGTACCGGAGAGCATCACGCGCTTCAATAAGCAGCTCGACCGCGTGGAGGAGCCGGAAGGACCGCGCGGGAGACTGCGGATGGTGTTCCGGGACGGGTCGACGGCCGAGGCGGATGCTGTTGTTGGGGCCGACGGCATCAAATCCCACACGCGGGGGATCATCGTCGGACACGACCATCCATCTGCGAAGCCCGTCTACACGCACAAGTACTGCTACCGAGGACTTCTTCCCATGGAGCAAGCTGTCGAAATCATCGGCAGGGAAAGGGCCTTCGGGTCGAACTTGTGGGTGAGTAGACCAGCAGTCTGCAAGAAGATGCAAGCTGCATGGAAAGATACTAAAGACAATTACAGGCTGCTCAAAAGGTGCACATGGTGACTTATCCAGTGGCCCTCGGGAGCATCTGCAACATTGTTGTCCACTGCCAGGGAGATCAAGACTGGCCAAGCGACAGGCAACTCACCCTTCCCGCCGACAAGGCCGACCTCCTCCGGGACGCCTCTGTTTTCACCCCCCGCTTGAGAAAACTGATCAAATTGATGAAGACAGTCGATCAGGTACGTTGACGCACATCAGCTCCAGTAGAGCAACGAAACTGACGTTCTGAGCAGTGGGGCCAGTTCGACCTTGCCTCTCACCCTGTTCCGACTTTTGCCAGCGGCCGGATCTGCCTCATCGGCGACGCGGCGCACGCGAGTACACCGCACCAGGGCGCGGGCGCGGGGATGTGCATCGAGGACGCCGCCACCCTGGCGGAGGTGCTGGCCGATGACCACGTGCGGTGCGGCGCTGACGTCGTGGCGGCCTTTGCCGCGTACGACGCGGCCCGACGGGAGCGAGGGCAGTGGCTTGTCCGAACGAGCCGGGACGCTGGTGAGCTGTACGAGTTCCGCACTGAGATTGGGCGAGACTTTCAGAAGATGGGACAGGATGTCAAGGCGAGGGCCGAAATTGTGTGGGACTTTGACATCCGGCAGAGCATTGAGGGGGCCCGGAAGGACTTGAAGAGGCGGTTGGCAGTCGAGAAGAGTGCGATGGATTATCAGCAGGGAGGTTTTAGAGCGGGCTTGTAGATACACAGAGAGTGGAAGGTACGGAAGCCTAGTTTCAAGATTGGCAACTCGGCATGGTAATATGAATTAAGCAGCTGCATGTTCCATTGAGTTGAAAGAAGATCAATCGGGTAAGATCTTGATACGTTTGAGCGATTTACTCACAGGAGTGTCGCGTTAAGCGGACAAAAAACCAGGCTCCAGCTGGTATAGAGACGGAGTTGAACGACGCGTTGTGTCATTTCCTTACCTATGACAAAGCCAGACCAAAATCCCTTTCTCTCTGGCGACAAGCCAAAACGTAAGTCTCTTGAGTAATAATCCAGAACCCATTATGCTACAATGCCGTAATTGTGTAAGCTCTTAGGTTGACGCAGCCACGTTACGGGAGTTGAAAACAATGCAGTTGGTTTCCTCTTGACACTGGAGTTGACATGATTGGACAGCTCTGAAGCCCATTACACGATCTCGCACCACAATTGTCAATAGTATTTTGTTCCTCAAAGCCCCCATGTCTGAATCATGCAACTTGGCATCGAGCTCGACGGAGTTATGATGTCACAAGCAGTACCCAGGTTACGTAAATATGGGCCCCTGAAAACTTTTGAGCTGACCTTCTGATAAGATGATAAACACAGCGTCGGGACATGACTCTCAGAATAGCACGCTTGCTCAACTAGCCTCACCGAAATCGCCACCAACTCCCTCACCGAAAGCATATCCAACGACAGCCTGAAAACAAGATGCCGGCCGATTTCGACAAACAGAGTTACTGGGCGAACCGCTTCGCCTCCGAGACCAGCTTCGAGTGGCTCACACACTCGGCAACCTTCATGTCGATCCTGGACCCCTATCTCGCCAATCTGGCCCCCTCGGCGCGCATCCTACAACTTGGCTTCGGCACGAGCGATCTTCAGAACCACATCCGGCATCGCGGTTTCTCGGACGTGACCAACGTCGACTTTGAGCCGCGCGCCGCAGACCGCGGCCGTGCCTTGGAGAAGCAGGCCTTTGGCGACGTGCGGATGCGGTACCTCGTCGCCGACGTCACGCGCTTGCAGCTACCCCAGAAATACGATCTCATCGTCGACAAGAGCACCGTCGACGCCGTGTCGTGTGGCGGCGAGGAGCAGTTGCTGCGCATGGCCGAGGGTGTTGCGCGGCATTTGAATGAGGGAGGCGTCTGGGTCTCTTTGAGCTACTCGGCCTCCCGGTTTGACCTCGAGGGCCTGCCGTTCGACGTTGAAGTCATCGCCAAGGTCCCGATGCCGAAGCTGAAGCCGCACGATCCGGATGTTTACCACTGGTGCTATCTTCTCAAGCCGACGGATTTCCAGTAATCGCATGCTGGCTTTCCTGTTCAAACAGATTGCTGGGAGGACCGTTGCTTTTGATCTTGGATTCGAATACCCCCGAGTCGCCCGCAGGCGCTCCTCATTTAGACACCACATGCATACAGCAAGCGACGGTGGAAGCGGGATCTTCATCTCGTATCTAGTTTATTTTGGTTCAATGTCATCAAGTCTATATCTAATCGTCATTACAAGCGTGTCGCCTCATGTAGTCGTTGTCCCGCTCACGCCAGAGGGGTCCCCTTTTTGAAGTCCGGGTGGAACGGGTAGTCGATGTAACCCTGCGGGATGGACGGCGTGTAAAAGGTGGCCCGGTCGTACTTGTTCAGCGGCAGGCCGTGCTTGATGCGGAACGGCAGGTCCGGGTTCGCGAGGAAGTGCCGGCCGAAGACGACGGCAACATCCCACTTGGCGTACTCCTCGTCCACGGCCCTCTGGGCGAGCTCCGGGGTGAAGCCGCCGGCAACGAGCACAGGCGAGACGTTGTTCCAGATCTCGAGCAGGAACTCGATGCCCTCGACCTTCTCGACGTCCTCCCAGTTGTTGACGCGCGACTCGATGATGTGCAGGTACGCGAGACCCAGATCCCGGAGCTTGCGGGCGAGGTCGGAGAACTGCGGCACCGGGTCCGCCATCCGCATCGACTGGAAGTTGCTGTACGGGCTGATACGGAAACCAACCCTATCAGCACCGATGGCGTCGACCAGGGCGGCGGCGACGTCGACAGCGAAGCGGGAGCGGTTCTCGACACTGCCGCCCCACGCATCGGTGCGCTTGTTGCAGTTGTCCTGCAGGAACTGGTCAACGAGGTAGCCGTTGGCACCGTGGACCTCAACACCATCAAACCCAGCAGCAATAGCGTTCTTGCCGGCCTGAGCGAAATCGCACACGGCCTGGGCGATCTCGTCGGCGGTCATCTCCCGCGGGACAGGGGAGTCATCGGAGATCGGCACGGCGCTGGAGCTCAGCAGCGGGTGGCCGCCCTCCTTCTCGAGAACGGGGACGACGGCGGCGCGGCCGGGCGCGATGAGCTGGCAGTAGATGCTGCTGCCGGCGGCGTGGACGGCGTCGGTGATCTTGCGCCAGCCGGCGATCTGGGCCTCGGTCCAGATACCCGGCGCGTTGGGGAAGCCGCCGTGGGCCTCGGAGATGAGCACCGCCTCGGCGATGATGAGGGTCCCCGGGACGGCGGCGCGCTGGACGTAGTAGTCAAGGGCGATGTCGAGCGGGGTATGGTCTGGGTTGAAGCGGAAGCGGGTGAGGGGCGCCATCACCACGCGGTGGGACAGCTGCGCCTTGCCGACGCGGAGCGGCTGGAAGAGCTTGGAAGACATTGTTCGCGGGGGTCTTTTGAGTTTCGAGAGGGTGACGTAGAGTTGTGCGAGACGGCTGGAGTTGAGGTGGATGGTTATATCGTCGTCCTTGGTCTTATCTGTTCTCCCGTCGTTGAGGCCGAGGACGTACGGGACTGATAAATAGGCACCGATATTTCCCATCCATCCACCGCGACCCGCCCTCTATCGATGGGTTCTCTGAATGGAGCACATATGTATCGCTGAAGAACCCGGGCGCCCAACTGCGCATGGATCAGGACCAGGGGTCCGGGTGCAAATCTTGTCGGCGCATCGACAGATTGCGTTACCGTTGGAGTCGGCAGACACTCGGCCAGCCAATGATTGGCGTTCGTCGTTCGGACTCCAAGAGTCTCCAATCGCCGTTGGGGTTTAAGACGGGGGGCGGCAGACAAGAAAATTGCATACTTGCCATATTGCTTAGAAATGCAGCCGTCCCGTTGCATCGGACCGCTGAATTGGCCCATTTTATCGTTACTCCACTAACCTGGCACTCGGTATCCGTTGTAGCCGACTTTGGTTTGAACCGCTTAATCACTGTGACAATTACACGATCGTTGGAGAGTTGATGTTGATTGACCATCGAAACGAAAACATAATGGATGACAAGATGGCCTCTATGTCTGGTAATTAGTTTGTAGCTAGTGAGCTCTTTGAACTCGAGTTCTTCCAGCCGTCTCTCATTAATACTCAAGTGAGATATGGTCCAACACCATGATCAGGGCTAAACAAACAAAAGCCAACTCTAAGAACCCAAAACCAAGACACCAACGCTTGCAAAGATTCATGTTATGAGAAACCGAGACTTGGAAAAGGTGGGATAGAGAGAGAATTGCGAACGAAGAACCGCAGCCTCCGCAGAGACCGCGCTCATGTGCCCATCCCGCAAACGTCTCATCACCTGCCGGTGGGCCTCCAGTCGTTGTCATTGCGAGTGCCTTTCGACAAACTCGAGAGTTCGCTCCGCAACATCCTCCCACCCTGATTGAAATATCATCCCGTGCGTACGGCCAGGCATCGCCTCGTATTCGACCACCGCAGGCCCCGAGCGCACGTAGGCCCTGAAGTTCTTCCGAACGGTGCTCGCCGGGACGACGCGGTCCTCCCCTGCCGCGAGGAGCAGCAGCGGCGCTCGATCCGGTTTGTCGAAATCCACATGTGTGGGCGCTGATTTACCACCCGCGACGTGCGTTGTCAACTGCCACAGCACGCGGGCGACGCCAGGCACGCAATATCGCTCGTAGCATCGCCAGCTCTCCTTCACGACGGCGTCGTCGTCATTGTCGTTGAAGAAACATCTGCGGAAGTGGCACTCCGAGATAGCCACCGTCTCGGACGCGTTCAGTCGGTTCTTGATGACAGGTAGCGCGGCGCGGAACGTCGCGTACGGGAGTGTGATAATGCCGGCTGGCTGGGCAGGGCATATCGCGACGCCGGCTACACCGAGCCCCCGTGAGAGCAGGACTTGCGCGAAGAGACCGCCGAAAGAGTGACCGATAATAATCGGAGGCGTTCCCAGCTTCGCGGCGAAGGCGGCATAGTACTCGACGATCTCCTCAATGTGCTTATTGGCCATGGGCCGCGGGTCGGCGCGGACCTCGGCCGGAGAGCGGCCGTCGACGCCGGGCCACTCGGGAGCATATACCTCGTAGCCACGGTGCTCAAGGTAAGGGATCCAGTGTTCCCAGTACGTTGCCGTCACCCACAGCCCGTGGATGAGGAGGATAGGCGGCTTGTTGGGATCCAGGAGCATCTTGGGATGGTGAATGCCGAACTAGGATGAACAACATTTTCCTGCGCTCGCCAAGCGGGAACTACGGGGATTATTTCAATATAATTTAAATGACCGGGAAGAGCTGGTCTTTGTTTCGGTGCCTTTTTCTGATCGTCTCTGTATTCCTTGATCTCGAGACGTTGGCGCGCAGTAGTGGCCGCGCGCGAAAGCAAAGTCAATGGCGTCACGCTGACCTCATCACTCGAGGCTTAGCAGCTGTCTATTCGTACGCCGGCCGCGACGCACGCGACTACGGCTCATAGATAATTTTTCTTGGCGGAAGCGCGCAGTCGGTTGCTGCATCCATCTTCCATGTTTGAAAGAGCTTGTCAAGAATTATGTTGGTTTGAGGGAGCTCGTGGTATGGTCTCGGCGGCTGTTATCCCCAGCGGTGAATGTCAGCGGCGAGATGTGACTGGTCGTGCCAAGCTCATCTCATCGTCTCTGAAGTTTCAAGCACGGGGTCTTCCCGGACCTGAGTGAGGGCTGATTAGTCTCGAATCACTCAATTTTGCTACGTTGCTTCCCCATAGCCCCTAGATCATCATGTTCACGAAAACGATGAACGGCGAAGTTAGCCGTGGTGGCTTAGCAACTCGCCTTGTCGAACGTTGCCAAGGCCCTCCAACAGCTCGCATGCAGAGGCTCCAGAGCATGTGATATCCCCTGACTCGTACTGTCTCAGCGGGCCACACTGCTGATGTTGCGCATGGGTGCGCTAAACCTGCGCTGCTTTAGTCATACCACCCACCTCAACTCTGTTGACTTACACATTCCGAGAGTGAGGCTCAAAAGAGGTCCGATGGAGGGTTTTCTGAAAGCTTTAAACATGATTTGCGATCAAAGCAAGATTACAACTGAGAAGCTGGCCATGAATCACCGACCTGAGGTTGCTTCCGGTTCGAAGTAGCGCAAAGCAAGACATGCCCTGCTCCAAAACAGGGGTAAGCAAACTGTTGCAGGGCAGAGGGGGGAATATCATCAATCCAAAGAAGTATTAAGCTGTCTATTTCAAATCAAACGTTCTAATGGAGATTCATCTCCAAAGTCCCGCAATGCGTTGGAGTAATTGAGAGTATGAGCCTGATGCTGAAAGTATGAGCCTGAGGGAAATATGAGCCTGGATTCAGAAGTATGTGCCTGAAGCTTACGACGTTGAAAGGAGCCCCACAAAAGATGCCAACACAAAGGACCAAGCCCAAGTCTAGGTGCTTGGAGATTGGAATAACAATCATTGACTGGATTATTATCTCCACATTTAGGGTTCCTTGAGAATCTGAGTCAATGGCACTCTGTGTAAGATAAGTCACTTTCAGGTGGTAAATTGCGTATGCGGTTGAGTGTCTCCATGTCACTTCGAAACGCGTCGACTTGTACGTGGACGTGGGCATAGGCCCAAACTAGGTGTAATGCATTATTTTTGTCTATTCATGTGTTCTGTCGAAACCCACAATCAAGTGCCGTCAGTCCACAGCTCGCTAGCTAGTCGACATCAAATCAGACATTACAGACCCTAATCCCTCTCAACCTCCAGGGAGGCCATGATGAAAGCCGACTCCCCGAGCAAACTGTTGGGAAACAGTGGTCGCTGAACATAGTACTCGTAGGTAGCTGTCGAGTTGAGACTGCACACTGCAACCGTCTTGTCGTATCCGATGGTATCATTATCCGTCTTCGTGACAAAGTTGCTGACGGTGTACTCGTAGGCTTTCAGAGCGGCCTTCCTGAAGTCGACGTCGCACCCGGGAGAGAAGATGCCAATCCTCTCCCCCTTGAGGAAGGACCAGGCGAACAGCGCGGTGGCGGAGCTCTCGAGGTAGTTCCCCTCGCGGCCGGGATACGCCGCCATCTGCCACCACGCCCCGGTCTCCGGGTCAGCGTGCCGAACGAGCGACGTCGAGAGCTGCGTAGTAACGTCCTGAATCTTTCCACACGCCGAAGCCTTCGCTCCGTCGCCGCCGGCCACGCAGTCAAGGGTCTCCCAGGTCTGCACAAGGCCCGCGACGAACCAGCCCACGGCACGGCTCCAAACATACGGGCTCGCGCCGGTCTCCTTGTCGGCCCAGACCGCTGTGCGCGAGTAGTCGTATCCGTGCACGACGAGAGACGTGTTCTTCTGCAAGCAGTGGTCGTAGAGCAGCGACACCTGCAGGTCGATGTCGGTGTAGTTGGGGCGCGGCAGGGACGCCATGTACGGCAGCACGGAGAACATGCCGTCCATGTAGCTCCACTGCGGGTAGACGTAGTACCACAATCCACCGTCGGGGTTGCGGTTCTGTATGGCGAGGGAGGCGTTGATCGCGTCGTGGGCTGACGCTGCGACTGCCGAGATGGAGACGATGCCGGCGGTCGATGCGCGGTCGACGGCCCGGGCGACGGAGAAGCGGTCCAGGGGGCGGGTCGCGGCGTATGTTGCGTTGGTCAGGTTCGGCGACGCGAGGTCGAGGACTTGGCCGAGGTAGGATGCGTATCGGTCCTGAACGTCGGGGTATTGTGCGACGGTGGCCTCAATTGCGAGGGCAAGGAACCCGCTCTCGAGAGTGCTGGATGTCTCGCCCGACGCAATGACGCCTTGCTTGCGGGAGACGATGCTGTCCAGCATCCATGTCGAGTATCGCCGGGTCTCGCAGGATGCGAGGGCCGAGAGGCCACACACGGCGGAGAGCCAGAGCGTTGACCGATGCATGATGAGATGAACGGTAGGCTCAGATGGGACGTGAGGATGAGGGCAGGTCAGCAACTGCTCATAACAGCGACTCCGACCTTATTTCGTTTATATCCAACCCCTCGGCGGTGTGACAAAGTTTTCCGTCCCTTGCTGACGCGGGGTTCGCAGGGCGACGCGGGGCAGTTCATCATCTCTCCTCGTCTGAAGTGCCAATCGGCGGCTCATTCGCAAATTGGACCCGTATGCCGATGTATCCGCCCGGATGCACCGTTACCTTGAACATGGGGACTCCCTGCGTTCTCCATCTCCCTCGGGGGGTTAAACACTCCTCCGGGCCGGCGGGAGACTAAGCGCCGGACTCTTCTGACCCTTCTTGTTCAGTCGCGAGATATTTCTCCGCAGATCAAGACACAACTACATGAATCCGGAATTTGGAATACGATGCTGCAAGGTACCTTTTGGTTGAGGAGAAGAGTTGAGTGAAGAGGAACAATGGAGACACTCTGCTATGTTTTTTTATCGGAGCAGCAGATCACATTGGAGTTTACTCTTTTTGGCACTGCTTACTACTGTTCGAATACTCGTCGACACACATTCAGGGGTCAATCGTGATGTGTATTGTGCTTGTCCTTGCTTAAGGCCTGTCCGTGTCCCTTACGCGCCTCCTGCCGGCGTGTTCCCTGTGACTAAGCGCCTCTAGTGCGGCCCTCGGCCAAACATTTCTCCTAGCGCCTTCCTGGCATCCTAGTCGCTCTGCGTGTGCATCGCTTCCAGCGCCCCTGGCCTACCACCCTTTTTGACAACTACAGACTAAAGAGTTCCAAATGGACGAGATGCGGCGCTCTCTAGGCCGAGAATCTGGGCCATTGGCAAGGGAAGCGGCCCCAACTTCGGGACCCGGTCCGACAACCGACGCAGGCCCCAGTGCGAGGCTTGCCAACTCCATGTAGTCCGCACAGTTCTCAGCAAAGTGTACACCATATGAAAAAGTATTTCGAGAATATAAGGACCGTCGGATTGTTCCGCGGTACGGTCATTGATCTGAGAGAATCAACGCAGACCTTGAACCTCTCCGCCAGCGAATCTGGACTTGAATTCTCATCGTGGGACGGCTCTGCTTGGTAACTCCCAGCACTAGAGCCAAGGTATCAGGGTTCTGTATTTGAACATTATAATAGAATGGGTTCAAAATATCTCGGGGATAGCGAAGAATCACCAGTGGATGCATGCTTTCGCTAGCAGAAAACCAGGTGATGGAGGCTGGTCGAGCCTGGCTGTGCTGATGCTTGGCTTTGCCGGTCTTTTTGCCCATCCAGGCATCGGTTATCGAACGGTATTCGAGTAGTAAATTGGAATGTAATACAACGTCCTCGACGGGAGCGAAAGAGGTGCTCGCTCGTAGGACTTCAGTTCGTGGTGTACCTACCTACTTCCATCATAGCACCCGAAGCCTATCGCCGAAATCAGGCTTGCGAGTCTAAGCAGGCGTATTTATTTCGCGTTCGCTTAACTAGTCACTACCGCTCCTTAAGAGCACCATCTAGATCTTCGCGTCATCTTCAGTCAACCTCTGGTTCCCGATCCACCATGGAAGATCTAATTTTTCGACTGTGTTTTTGAGAGTACGATGCGATAATGGTCATACATTGGTGCAGAAAGTCCGGTCATCTTGACGCGGCGATCTTAGAGGATGCTTATAGCTGATGCTGTGACAATCAACTCGAGATTCATGGCCTTAGATTGAAGGGGCAGGACAGGGGAACTAAGCTGTTCCAACCAGCCCACTGGGATCTCACCCTCGCGGGCTTCGTCTCCAGGCTCCGCACGTCCGTAATCGCCCTCCGCGCCCACGCCCCCTTCCGTTCCCATTACCAGCTGATCCATCCATTCACCTCCAAGGTCCCTCACCAAGGGCAGCCAGGAGGCCCCTGGCGCCGCCGTTGGCGCTGACCGCCGCACCGTTAACCCAACCACTCTCATCACTAGCCAAGAACCCCACGATGCGCGCAATATCCTCGACCTCGCCCAGGCGGTGCGCGACAGTAGCCTGCGCCTTCAGCCCCTCCCCAAACTCTCTAGGGAACACGCTGAGGGCCTTCAGGAGCGAGTCGGTGGCCGTCGGCCCCACGACGGCGGTGTTGAACGTCACCCCCTTCTCGGCGGAGAAGCTGACCGCGAGGGAGCGCGTGTAGCTGTCGAGCGCGGCCTTGCTCGCGCTGTAGGTGATGAGGGGGTCGGGGTTGGGCTCGCGCGCCGCCTGGCTCGAGATGTTGATCACGCGGCCCGCCGCCTTTCCCTCGCCCGCTGCGTGCTGCTCCAGGAACGCGACGGTCGTGGCGAGGGGCCCGTAGACGTTCGCCACCATCACCTTGGAGAAGTCCTCGGCGGTGGTCTGGGCTATGGGCTTGTAGTCGTTTTCGTTGGTCAAGACTGCGTTGTTGACGAGGACGTCGAGGCGCGGGGTCTCGAGCTTGGCGAGCGAGGCCTTGACAACGGCTGGCCAGGAGGCGGGCTCGAGGGCGTCGGCGCGGAGGGCGACGGCGTGCGTGGCCCCGAGAGAGAGACACTCGGCCACGACGTCGTCTGCGGCCGTGGCGCTGGAGGCGTAGGTTATGGCGATGCGGGAGACGCCCTTGCGGACGAGGTAGAGGGCGACGGCGCGGCCAATGCCCCTGGAACCGCCGGTGACGAGGGCCGACTTGCCCTTGAGGGACCAGGGCTCGGGGATGGCGGTGGTGGACATGTTTAGACGGTTGTTTGTTGGAAGAGATAGATGAGTAGTCGTTGATGTGGCTGATGAGGACGTTGAGAAGATGTCGAGGTCGGTACTTATATAGACGGAGGCCATGCGTATCTTACTCTCCATCGATGTTGGAAGGAGCATTTGTAGGAGCGTGCGGAGCAGCTGATGCCGATAGTCTCTCTCTCGTGTTTCGAGATGGATGCCTTGTGGTTAATCCGCTAGACATCTTAGTGGTTCTTGCCCACTTCCCGTAGAACGGAGTAAGAGACGACGGAGCCGGACGGACACGAGTTCGGGGCCGTGTGCGTGGGGGTGCTTACGGGTCCCGACTGACGTGCTCCGCAACTCCGCAACTCCGCCGGCCCGCTGGTTTGAAGAAGGGCTTTGGCTGACGGGTCCTTCGCTTCGTACTGTTGTAGAAGGGGAGGCTATTTTTTTACGAATTTCTAATTACGGCGAGGGTTGTCAAAAGGGACATAACATTACATCCATGGACGGAGTTTCGTCACTCAAACTACAACCAGGGAACCACGTTGCCACGAGGTATAACAGAAGAGTATCCGGGCATAATCGCTGAAGCAGCGGCAATTACGAACGTTCTTTCGGCCGTGACATATGTGTGTATGTTATTAGCCTTTCACAACCTTCAATTCTGAAGTACCGACATCGTATGATTAATGTTTCTCTTTACCCCCGATCGTATACCTACTCATTAACATCGCAGGCATTCCAATCCTGCTCTCCGCTCCGACAGCACCTCACCTCGCACGAAACTCCGACGGCAGGGAGGACGGTGGGTTGAACCGAGACAGTGGTTTGAACGGATCAAAAGTTCCTCCATCATGTGACAGCATTCCTGTCGTCACCGGCAGGAGGCAAGTGGGCTATTCAGGATTCAACCTGGACTAGAACTCCGATACCTAGGAATTTGGTGCTCCAGATTGGGGATCAGAGGTTGATGGCGCAGTCTCGGGCAAACTATTAATTGAGACAGAAGAGTGGAAAGGAAAAGAAGCAATGGAATTCAGAGGATATCAAGAAACTCGGGGAATCTATGTAACATGAACCGTCCCAAACACAAACAGAAACGCACATCTAAACCACTTCATCACCTAAATCTTACACCAAACAAAAGAAACCATTCCTCAAAACCCAAGGATATACTTGCGCCACGGAATCTTCGTCTTCTCCGCCGCCGTAGCCCCATTATTCCCATACCCCTCCTCCTGGACATTATGCCGCCCAACGATAGCAAGAAACACATCGTTCAGCGTAGTCGGACTGACGCTGTGATGCTCAATCCCCAGCGTCTCCTTATTCTCCTCAAGCATGAGGATAAGCTGACCAATAGCACTCAAACTCTCGCTGCTCCCACTCCCACTTCCACTGCCATCGTTGCGTCTCGCCCGGGTCTTCTGAATCTCCTCCGCCCGCGCAAGGACCTCCGAAGCCGGAACGGAGAAGCGGATCTGCCCGTGGTACGTCTCGCTCTCGATCTCGGCGCTGGGGAACATCAACTGCGCCCACTCGCGCATGCGATCCATCTCTTCGGGGGTGGAGTGCGGCGCGGTGCGGCTGACGAGGTGCACGTACAACGAATCGCCGAACCGGGACCTGAGCTCTCCGACCTCCCCCACGGCCAGCATCCGCTGCGCGACGATGCCGGCCCGGCTCGCCAGCGCGTCCGCCTCTTCCATGCTGTGCGTCGTGAGTAAGATCGAGCGCCCGGGGACGATGGTGCTCAGCGTGCGCCACATTATCCTCTTCGCAGCCGCGTCCAACCCGGAAGACGGCTCATCCAACAAAATAACAGACGGATTTCCCGTGAGCGCGATTCCCAAAGATAATTTCCTCTTATTCCCGCCGGAAAGATGCTGCGCCATGCTGTGCACGTGCGCCTCCAAACCAACAGCCCTGACGACGGCGTCGACCTGGTACCCAACATCCACGATCCCGCGCAACTTGGCGTAGTGCCGCAGGTGCTCGAGGACGGTCATGCTGTCCACGGCGTCGAACTGCGGACACACTCCCAAATTGGCGCGGGCGAGGGCGCGCTGGGCCGTGACGCTGACCTGCTCGACGAGGACGTCCCCGTCGTTGCTGGGCTGCATGTCGCCCCGGATGAGGGAGATGGTCGTCGACTTGCCCGCGCCGTTGGGGCCGAGGAGCGCAAAGACTTCGCCGTGGCGGACGCCGAAGGTGACGTCGTCCACGGCGGTGAACTTGCCGAATTTCTTGGTGATGTGCTTGACTTGTAATCCGTCGTCTGCGGCGGTGGTCTCCACGCGGACAAGCTCGTCGGCGACTCCCTGGTCTGCTTCGGACCGCTCGGGCTCGCTCTGCGACGTCTTCTTGCGCTTCATGAAAGCTGGGAGCTTGTTCCCGCTGTCGTGGTACAGCAGCACGCAGAAGAGCAGGATGGCCTGCACAGACAGATAGAGAATCGGAGCGCCGTAGGCGCTCATCGCCCCCGGGTACCCATAGAACTCGACGCCGTCGCAGCCCAGGGAGAAGCTGTTCAGACCCACGAGCAGCGTGCGGCAGACAGACGCCACGGGGAAGACGGCGGCGATGGTGTAGTGCCCGATGAGGATGTTCCGGCCGCTGAGCGGCGCGGGGGAGAATGTGAGGATGTACAAGAACGCAATCAAGTAAATCGCAAAACCCACGCTGTTGTACGCCAATACGGCCGCGAAAGTCGCGACCTGGCTATCTACAATCAAGGAGAAGACGTAGGAGAGCAGGATCGAGGTCAGGCCGTAGAGCACGAACACGGGGAAGACGTAGCCCGGCGCGTACCATATATCCGACGACGCGACCAGGATCGCGGCGGCGACGAGCAGGGCGACGACGAAAATGCCGTAGTCGAAGATGACGTGCGCTGCCCAGAGGGGGAACGACCGCACGCCGCTGGAGTACTGCAGCCCCCTGACGTTGGAGCGCCGCTCGACGTTGGGGTACAAACCAAAGAAGGCCGGGGCTATGGACAGGACGATGCTGAAGTAGATGGCCAGCTGCACAGTGGAGCCGGTCGAGCTGTCGAAGGCGCTGTCGAAGGGCGTGTAGCTCGTCGCGATGCTGATGTTGGTCTGGGCGACGCTGAGGATGTTCTGGACGGTCATGGCTGTGAAGACGGCGAACTTGTCTGCCCTGTACGCCACCGTGGGAGCTCCGTTGTCGTTTCCGGCCCAGATTCCGCCGGGGTTGATGGTCTTGCGTTCCCGCTCGACGACGTCTCTTAGGTTGGAGGCCGAGGTGATGTCGTCCACGGAAGAGTTACCGCCGCCGAGAAAAGCGCCAATAATGCCAGTGAAGGGAGCTTGCAGTGCTGACTGCGGACCGACAGCGAGTCGTACATCGTCGAAAACGTCGTCGAACATGTTTGGGTCGACAGCCCTGTCGGGATCGCTGGGGTCGCACGTAGACGCGTCCTTCCCCCTGATAAGGAGTTGCATAATGGCGGCAGCTATGATGGGTACGAGGAACGCAACAGCGAAGGGGATCCAGTTCGTCTTGAACAGCGTGACACGCTTGTAGACAAGGACCGAGATCTGCTTAAAGAAGCCCGTCTGCCGTCCAGACTGCAACCCAAGCGAGTTCTGCCCCTGCGCCATGCCCTTCTCCGTGATCTGCCCCGAGTCGTCGGAGTATCTCGCCCCAGCGCCGGGCACAAGCGGCCGCAGATCCTCGCCCTTGACCTCCTCCGCAACGTTGAGGAAGACGTCCTCGATGTTGGGGCTCGAAATCCGGTACGCAATGCGCGCCGCCTCGAGGCTGCGGATCACATCCGCCGCGAGGGCCGACGACGGCGCCGTGTACACGATGGTGTTGGGCGAGGCCTCGAGCTTCACGCCGTCGACCTCGGGCGGGTGCCGGACGTCCTTGGCGTTCAGGGCGTGGATGCGGTAGCCGGAGCCGAGGGCGTCTTTGAGCGCTACCGACGAGCCTTCGGCTTTCAGGACGCCCTTCGAAAGGATGGCGATATTGTCCGCCAGTAAGTCGGCCTCGTCGAGGAAATGCGTCGTCAGGATGATCGTCCGCCTCCCGCGCTCAGACAGCAAGATATCCCAAATCTTCCTCCGCGAGAGCGCGTCAATCCCCGAAGAAACCTCGTCGACGCAGCACACGGCGCTGCCGCCAGTCAACATCATGCCCAGCTGGAGCTTGCGCTTCTGCCCTCCAGATAGGGTCTTCGCCTGCGCGCTCTTTTTAGATACAAGACCGATGGAGTCGATGAGCTGGAGCATGTCCTCCCCAGGCCCGGAAGACTTGAGCTGGTTGAAGATGCGAATGTGCTCAGACACAGTCAACTCGTCCCAGAGGACATTCTTCTGCGGCGCGATGCCAATTCCCCCTGACGCATCGATCGAAACCGCCCCCCTGTCGAAGCGGCTTATCCCCGCGATGGCGTCGAGCGTCGTGCTCTTGCCGCTGCCGTTCGCGCCCAGGAGGGCCAGGATCTGGCCCCTCTTCGCGGTGAGGGTCAGGTTGTCCACCGCAACAGTGGGCTCGCGCGGCTTGGAGACGAAGGCGAAGATGCGCCGGAGGAAGGATGGGCGGTAGACCTTGGTGAGGCCGTCGATGGACACGGCGTCGTGGGGCTGGGGCCCGTCGCCGCGGTGGATTCTGCGGCTCTCGGAGCCGACGCCGTGGATCTTGCGCTCGACGACGGCTGCGAGGAGGGGGTAGACGAGGAACTGGACGATGAGGAAGATCCAGATTGCGATGCCGGGGAGTTTGGAAGCACCTGTCGGAGGAGCTTTGACGAGGTCCATTCCCCAGCCCTCGGCCTCGAAGCGAGCGATGGACTTGATGAAGTAGACGAAGGCGCACGGGGTAAACAGCAAGCTCAGCACCGCGACGGCGCCCGTTCCAGGATCGGGCAGGGCCTGCGCCAGGACGCCCAGCAGGACGTAGACGAGCGAGTTGATGACGCCGGAGAGCTGGGCCTTCTTGAAGAACGAGGCACCCAAAATGGCCTGCGACGTCAAGGCGAAGCCGGCCAGGATGAAGAAGACGAGGACGATCCCGATGTTGGTCTCCCTCCAGACCATCATCCTCGCAATAATCGAAGCGATGACCCAGCCCGGGAAGTAGATGGTGGCAAAGGAGTAAAAGTTGGCAACCATGCGGGCGACCTGCGGCTCCCACTCGTGGCGGGTGGACATCATGGCGTCGATGAGCTGCGACAGGCCCTTCTCCCGCTCTGTCGCGACGTGGCCGGGGAGGTGGTAGCTGATGCCGAGGAGGGCGAGGACGAAGGAGACGGCGAGGTAGTCGATGAAGGTCTTTTGGTAGTTTCTCCGAACGGTAGCCTCGCGCTCCTCTTCGGTTTCTTCCGTGTAGGCCCATTCTTGGACATCGTCGAGCGGTGTCGAAGTCCCGTTGGCACCGGCAATAGCAGAGTCGACGGCGCGTTGCAGCGGGAGGGTGTAGACCTGGGCGTCGTTGTCGTCGTCGTCGACCTTGTACCCGCTTCCGAGGACGATGTCGCCCCGCAGGGTGTAGTTCCAGACGCCGTCGCCGCCCTCGTCCGGGGAGGAGTGGAAGATGACGGCGCCGTAGCAGGGCGTCGTCCCGCGGAAGGAGGGGCGGCAGATGAAGCCGAGCTCGGAGGGGTCGGTGACGGTCGTGGCGTTCTTGCCGGCCCCCGAGACATCGTCTGCGAGAGTCGATATGACGCGCTCGATGTCGCCGCCGGTGTTGCCGTTGTTGACAAAGACTACGGTGCTTCGGGAGCTGTCGGCGGCGGAGAGGGCGTCTCGGAGGGGTCGTACGGCCCGGGGCTCGGCGAAGCCAAAGTCATTTTGGGGGCTGTTGAGGTTTCTGCCGATGCCGAGGTAGATGGTGAGGATTACGGGGAGCAGGAGTGCGGTGTAGATGGTCGACGTCGGGTGCCGGAGGAGCAGGATGATGTAGTTCTTGACGGCCAAGATGCCGATCTGGCGGACGAGGGAAGATCGTTGTGCCGCCATGGCGGCTGCCGACGAGTACGGGACTCACCAGTCGAGGGGTCTCTCGTAGTCAAGAAGCTGGCTATCAGTGATTGAATGGGGTCGATATGTCGTGTCTAACGATGTGGTGGTTGGTGGTGATACTCGTGTGGAGTCGTGGAACAGCAAAGCTGTCGAGAACGGGGTGAGGGCTGCTTGTTTACATGCGGTCTCAGGCGTCCCTTATCAGAGAATTCCAAGACATAGAAGCACCGAAATGGAATAAAAGTCGCGCGCCGCACACGGCGTTGGAATCCTTCCGCCTTACGGTTGATAGTAAGCTGGGTACTACATGACGCACAGCGCACCCCTGCCGCACTGAGCTGGGCTTTTCAACCCCCAGCGCCGCCTTTCCATTTCCCCAATCAGGCAATTGGGGGATCACCAAAAGCTGCAGCCAGCGGTTAAGAGTGCGCTACTGACCTAACGGTACGGCCGGTACGGTACGGTACGGTACGGTACGGTACGGTATTGCCGCCGTACGGCAATCGGGTGCTAGTAAAACGGCCGGGTTGCGGGTGATACTTACGCCTGCCTCCAAGAGCATCACTACCGCTCCTCGATTTGCCCGTAACCGTGAGCCGTTATCAAAACATCTTGTTCGCCTCTCATTCCTCCACTTCATAGCTTATCCCCAACTCGCCATGTGCTCCAAGGCCGCTAACCACTTTGCTTGTTTCATTGCGTACCGAGTGTAACTCTCCCGTAGCCCGAAATGGTCAGGTCTCATCCTCCCCGGCGAATCGCAGCCACCAACGCACGACATGACGCCAGGGGCTTGAGGGAGCTTAGGTATCTAGTCTAATTACTACTACCTGCATGTGCCTGCCTAGATACCTGCGCTGTGCCGCATCTTGGGCAGACTTGGCAGAGGTCCCCTCATCTCTCGGGCGAAGAGCCTTGGTGTTAGCCCAGCTACCGCTATTTCCCCTTTCCGGACTAGGGCGCCCCCGCCTCCGCCCGCAGACGGCAGTGTCCCGGCTCCCGGTTGGTGGGGTCATGCCCCCCTCACCCCGGGCACCCGTCACCGAGCATGTCGGCGTGGCCGCGGGCATGCGATGCGATAGCTGCGCCGCTCGCGTCATCCTCAGGTCGCACAGGAGGGTCGGCCCTGGGAGGCATTTTAGCGTCCGCGGCCTGCTGATGACGGGACGGTCTGAATGGTTACTTCCGTATGCGATGTTGATTTATCTTGCTGGCTGATAATGATTCCACATCCTGCATCCTGATACTACCTACACCCACCGCATCCAATCGACTTAAATGTGCTCCTATGGTATCTAAATGTGAAATCTCCGTATGCCTAGAGGTTCGCCCGGCTGAACGGCTCCTTCCTCATCGCCTCCTCCACCTCCCTGTACGCATCGTACCCGTACAGCCAGGGCTGCACCTCCGGGCACGTCCAGCGGCTGGGGAACGGGCCCTTGAGCTCCTTTCCGAGTTGTGACAGGAATAGCTCGTCTCTGGCCTCTTGCTCGGGGCCGTCTGGCATGTGGAACGCGTCGCGCTGTCGGTGGTTAGCTATCCAAGACGTCGACTGTTGGGTGAAGAGACACACCTGCTTGAACGTCTCCCTGACGATGGCCTCTCCTCGAGCTTTCCTCATCTTCTCGTACAGCCTCAATGCAGCTGGCAGCTCTGACTTGGACGCGACGTGGCCGAGCAGCAGCCCCAGCACGGCGCCGTCCTCGACGGCCGAGTTGGCTCCTTGGGCGAGGTACGGCAGCATCGGGTGGCAAGCGTCTCCTCTATAAAAGCTGTCAGTGCTGGTCGTCTCATATATCAGAGATGACTTACACAAACACAAAATTCGACTTCTCGTTCACCCACGAAGGGAGCTCCTCTCCTGTTCACAGTTAAGTAAGCAGCGAACCGATGAAAGAAAAAGGAGGACCCAAGAACGTACTGTGCATCAGCTTCCACTTCTCGACACCATCCACGCAATCCAAAAACCTCCTTAGAATTGGATCCCAATCTTGAAACCGCGCCCTCAGCTCCTCAACCGAGCCCGCCTGCCGACTCACCCCGGGCGGCAGGTCATCCGGCGCCAGCAGCACGAGGTTATACATCCTCCCCGCTCTCATCGAGTACCCCACGCAGTGCGCCCTCGGCCCGATCCAGAAGTGCACCGACGGCCTCTCGACCCAGGCCCGGAGCTCCGGGTCCGCGATGCCGTCCAGGTCCAGCACGACGCGGTACGCCAGGTCCCCCGTTGCAAGCGGCTTATCCTCCTCTTTTTCTGCGTTGCCTGCGCCTTTGAGAAAGCACGCTCGCGATCGGGACCAGAGGCCGTCTGCAGCCACGAGCAGATCCGCGCGCGCTTTGGTTCCAGACACAGTCGTCAGCTCCCCCGCGTCCGGGTCCACCGTTTCGATCCTCTCGCCTAGTCGAAATTGCACGCCTAGCTCCTTTGCCCTTTCGTACAGCGCGAGCTGCAGGTCGACGCGGTGCATGTCTAAGAACGGCGCGTCGTAGCGGGCTCGCATCTTTTCGTTGAAGGCGTCCTCGCGCGCGAGCACCTTGCCCGAGTAGCGGTGCACGACGAGCGAGGTCGGCTCCGCGGCGGACTGCCAGAGGCGGAAGGGGAGGCCCCATTTTTGCAGGATGCGGGTCGAGTTTGGTGTTACTTGGAGGCCTGCGCCGACCTGGTTTCTTGGTGTCAGTGGGAGGGTGTGTGGTGAGTTGGGAGGATGAGGTACCTCGAGGAGCTCTTTTGCGGACTCGTAGACTGTCACGTTGTGGCCTGATAATGCTGCTGCGACGGCCGTGGCGAGGCCGCTGAGGCCTGCGCCGACGACGATGATATCCAGCTTGATGGGCGACTTGACGTGAGGGGTGGCCTGTGTGGTGTCAGCGACGGGGGGCGCGCTTCGTGAGGAGACGGAACAGGTCACTCACCGCCATATCTTCAGTCTCCTTGGTCTGATCTATCGTGGTTTCCTTGGGCGTCTTGGCCGTGGGAAACACCCAAGAGTTAAGCCACCGCAGCATGGTAATTCGTGGTGTGTATTCGGTGAACCGTTCTGGCGAGGTGTGAGAAAACCCAAAGGGACGAAAAAGAGCGAGTGAGACGTTCGGTTTAGCGGTGTTACCTACAAGTCCGGTCCCCTAACGACCCGAGAAGTCCGACAGCTCGATCCAGGCGTTCAACCCATGTTCTTGAATCATTTCCTCAGGAGGGGAGGGGGAAGGAAGGGTTCTTCTGATTGTGGCAACTCCTTGTCGCCGTAAACTGCCCATCGTGGAGTCCCTTTCCCCGGAGATCCCCCACAATGGAGCCGGTGGCTCGGGAGCGTCCCGCGGGGATGAGCTAAGGGGTGCGGGAAATCCGGATGTCTCGGATTTTCCGGGCGCTTGAGGACTGTCTTAATTACCAAATCGTCTCCCATCCGATGACGAGGCGAGGTCGGAAAAGCCGGCGTGTCATCCTGCCCTGCGCTGTTGGTGCGGGATGCGTGTGCAGGGTCTTGGGCGGGAGCGACCTCGGCGCGAATGGATGCATCAGGGGGGGTGGTATTCGGGACCTCAACTCGGCATGTCACGTAGCCGTGTTGCCGAAAAGCACTCAACTCATTGTTCGTCCCAGCAACTGCACACACTTGCATTTGGTCAGATGTATGCCCAAATCTCACGATAATTGTCGCCAGCCTCATTTCACTCACTCATCTCACTCACTCATCTCACCCTCGCATCTCACCCTCGCATCTCACCCTCGCATCTCACCCTCGCATCTCACCCTCGCATCTCACTCACTATCTCCACCACTCACTAACCAACCGACCCCGCACCATGGCGCCCAAAGGCCCCTACCGTCTCGTAACCGTCAACACCGCCCCCGAGCGCGCGAAGCGCCTCGTCGGCCGCATGATCGAGGCCCTCAAGGACCGATACACAATCGAGCACGTCGCCAACTGCGAGAGTAAGACGCCCTTCATCACCATTTAACCCACCGACCATGACTAACTAAGTGTGCAGGGATAGACGAGGTGGAGGGCAAGGTCAAGGAGCACCAGCCCGACGTCCTGGTAAGTCACCTACGCCATTTTTCACACTCTATGGAGCGGGAGTGCTTACTACCTACAGTTCTGCGCATCCATGTGGACGGCCGAGGAGGCCGACCACATCCTCTCGACCGCGAGGTCCATCGTGCCCGGCATCAAGACTCACGCCATCCCCCACGGTCTCCAGGTGGAACGGGGCCCGGACGCCATCGTCGAGCACCTCCTGGAGAAGGTGCCGGTGCTCCTCGAGTCGTGAGATGGACCTCGGCATTGGCAACGATGGTCTTGGACATTGGCAAAGGTGGACTCGGGCATTGGCGGATGGACTTGGGCATTGGCAGCGACAGCACAAGAGAACACACACAGATGAAACATCACAAAACAAGACACAAAAAAACGCAGAATCCTCTACCGTTAGGCCCTCTGCTCGCGTGACAAGCGGCGGATGAGCGCCCCCTACGGAGTCCCCAGACCGGCTCCTAAGGTATTTGTTTGTGACCACTTTGTGGTATCTTTCTCTGTCCGTTCATAAGAATTTGTTCCTGGACAATTACCCGCTAGGCCACGCCATCGTTGCGGAACTGGTTTTGTTTGGTTGGCTTGGCTTGTGTGTGTTTGTTTCTGCCTTGTGTTCTTGTCTTGCGCTCATGTCTTGCGCTCTTGTCTTTTTTTCCTGTGACCTGCTGTGTCCTTTTTTTCTTGTCTTTTTTTTTCTGGTCACGTGTTGTGTCCTCTGTTTGTTTCTGTTTCTTGTTTTTTTCTTGGACTTTTTTTTTTCTTTCTTTGGTTTGGAGGGGAAGTTTTTCCCAGTCTGGCGAGGGGGGACTCGCTTTTTAAAGGGAATCTCTGTGGTCACGTGGTGAAGGCTGGTGGCGTCGGGACATTACGGCAGAGGAAGTCCAATGGGGTTGAGGGTTGAGGGTTGACTGTACAACCCTGAGTACACGAGTGTGTACTGGGGCGGAATCGGAACGTCATCAGGAGGCTCAGATATCGGCAACACCCTCGTCTGGCACCAGAACATCGAGCAGCTTCAGGCAGTGAGCCCCGTTGAAACAGCCATTGATATTCCCCTCGGGCAGTCTACCATTCTATCCTGTTCACCGATGTCCAAAATACCCAAGACACGCTTCTTACTTGCCAGCAGCCTCGTTCTCAAAAACGTTCACCAGGGTACCGACGTGCGGGAGCACCTCGACCCGGAACTCGTCCCCGTCTTTGAGCGTGACCTTGGGCTTCCGGCCCAGACCGACGCCAGCGGGCGTGCCGGTGATGATGACGGTGCCCGCGGGGAGGGTCGTGCTCTGGGAGAGGAAGCTGACCAGCTTGGGGACGCTGAAGATCAAGTCGCTGTTTTATCCATGTCAGTATTGTGAAGCATGTTCAGTGTACAGTGCGGATATGACGAACTTGATGCCGCTCTCCTGCAGGACCTCGCCGTTCCTCAGTCCGCGGATGCGCAGCTTGGTCGGGTCCGGGATGAGATTCTTCGAGACCAGGGTCGGACCTTTTACACCATTACATTAGCCCATGTACAACCCCACGTGAAAATGCATCGCAGAGAATGACTTACCCAAGGGACACGAGCCATCAAAGCCCTTGGCGAAGCACCACTGCGACTGGTTCAGCTGGTACGTCCGGCTGGACACGTCATTGCAGGCCGTGTAGCCCAGGACGTAGTCCATGGCCTTCTCCTCTGACACGTTCTTGCACGTCCGGCCCAGGATGACGGCCAGCTCCGACTCGTAGTCGCCGCAGTCGTCGGCCTGCGTCAGCAGCGGCAGCGTCGTCTTGGAAGGCCACGGGTCTCCCAGCGCCGTGTTCGGCTTCCTGTCCATGGATCAGTGCACTTGAATCGGCCGTTTAGATCTCGAGGATATCGACTCACAGGAACACGGTCGGGACGTCGGGGAGGGCGACGCCCACCTCCTTGGCGTGCTGGACATACTACACGCACCATCAGTCCTCGATCCCATCAGTACGACGGATGTTTATCACCCACGTTCAGGCCGATGCAGCGGATCGTTCCAACCTCGTCGGCGGACACGGGAGACAGCACGCGGTCGACGGTGGCGCGCTGGTCCGTCTTGACGCCGGGCTTGAGAACGCTGGAACCTGACCACAGGACGACCTTGACATCCTTGCCATCGCGAAGCGCCAGGCCAACGTCGGTCGAGTCGGACTCGGGCTCGCCGATGAGGACCTTGTCGGGCTGCTCGCGCGAGATGAACCGCACGAAGCCTAGAAGACGGACGTTAGCACAAACACTCCCAGGATCTACTAAAGCTCGTCACCTACGGGAGAAGCTTGGCTGGGAATCCGTAGACATCTTGGGTGTAGGGTACGAGTAAGGGTGGCACGTGTCAACGTAGACTGGGCTGGTTCGAGCTTTGCGATATAGGAGGGATCGTTCGGATGATATTCAATGAACAGGAAAGAATGGAGAAAGAGAGACCCTGAATCGTTGGAATTCCAGCTGGAGCTCCCCTCCCCCCGCACATTTGCCGGAGGGGCAGTGCGACGGGGGTCCATTCGCCGGCTCGGAGGTCCGGGAAGTCAAGACTGCATTAGCCCAAACACCCATGTCCCAGTTGTTATTTAGCGTAGACTGAGCTGGAAATCCCGATCGCGGGGGTTGACAGCGCCGACTGCCTAATTACAGATCCTGGGAAAATGGGGCTGCTCCCATCGGGGTTGAGGCACGGAGAAACGTGTATGTCAATGAGGCTGAACAGAACGCAACTCGGGCAGAACATTTAGGAAATCAATCATGTCACTTTTGAGTACGTATCTTTCCTACGGTTGCTTCGTCACGTGGGCTGCCTCCAGTCGTCGGTAACAGCCCGCCACCACCTTGCTTGGCAAGGAGGTGACGCCATAACAGGATCAATTCTCTTCTCTCGGGTAAAAGAAAATCATCAAGTTGAAAAATGCTGCTTGCAAACAAAGCCTTGTATGCAATTTGTATGAAAAAACAAGCCTCATTTGTTTTTCTTCGAAGACTCGAGAAAAAGGTCTGCTACTTTGTAACGCCTTGTCGAGAGGGCAAGGGGCTAGTGACTCAAGAGGCGGAAGTTGATTAGTGAGATATTTCATTTTGAAGAAAAACCAGGAGCTAACGATGAACTTTCGTCGAACAACCCCTTTTAATACCAAGTTCTCCGAAGCGGTCAATTTTCTTCTCCTATTCAACTTTGAGGAACCTCGTCCCAGAACGTATAGGTAGGCACAACTTGCACCAGATTCTGGAGCGATGTCAAGCCTCTGGCTCCTCAACGTTTAAGGGTCTGGTTTTCCCTTTTGCCGGCGAAAAAGACTTTTTGCCAGCACGCCCAGGACGAAGACGTGGCTCTAAAGGTGGGTTAAGGCAAACAACGTGGCGTTTATTGTGAAGTAGAGTTTCTCAGAAAAGATTTTCTTGACACAAGAAGCTCAGTATAAATATTCTGTGCAGTTGGGGCGACAGAGAATATCAAGAGTTTCCTCACCTTCAATCATCTGTGCTTCCGCTGAACCTCAGAACCTGCGACAACATAAACAAACTCATTCCCCACTTTTGCGACCGCACGCTATATCGAGCCTTGTCTGAGCCCGAGACTTTAAGTGAGGGCGAGGAGGTGGTCAGGGCAGTGTTGTTCGACCTGGACAACACCCTCTTCGACCATCACCACTCGCTGAAATGCGCCATATCGGCAGTCCGAAGTCGCTTTGAATTTCTTCGAAAGTTCGACGCAGAAGAGCTCATTAACATCTACGATGCGTCGCTGCGGAGGGCGTACGACGACTACCTCGAACACAAGATCAGTTACGAAGAGTAGGATTTGCAAAAGCTTCATATATTCTTCGGTCACGTCGGGATCCCAGGGCTGGATTTCAAAACAGCCGCCGAGTTCCGGGAGGTCTATAAGCAAGCGTACCGGGGCAGCCGACGGGCGACACGAGGAGGCATCGAGGCACTGGCCTTTCTCCGAGAGCACGGATATCGCATCGCGATCGTCACAAACGGCCAGCTCGAGGACCAAACGGAAAAGGCCAAGGCCATCGGAGTGAGCCACCTCGTCGACCAGATCATCACCTCCGAGGAGGCAGGCTGCTGCAAGCCCGACAAGCGCATGTTCGACATGGCGATGGAAGCCTTGGGAGCGTCGCCCGAGAACACGCATATGGTAGGCGACAACGCCGAGGCGGACATCAAGGGCGGACTCGATGCTGGTCTTCAAGCTATTTTGTACTCGCCCGGCTCCGAAGACGAGGAGCGCGAGCTCTTTGGAACGACTGTGCCCGTCCTCGACAGCATGTACGACCTCACGAACCTCCTTACCGGCGGCTTCCCGGAATTCGAGCCGCGTATCTACTACTAGGACTCCTACGTCATTGGTGAGGGCTTCGGGATAGACGTGGTCATCGAGCCGCGCCAACCTCTGTCTCTGACGCGTCACAATATCGGTATGCTCGCGAAGGCCATGGCCGGCGTTTTCCAGGGGGTTGCCGAGAATGATTACCCCGACGCCATCTCGCGGGTCAGCTCGATGATCCAGACAACCGCCAAAATCGCCTCATCGATCGACGAGACGTGCGTCCGGGTCTCTTACGGCTGCCGGGGGGTGCCAGGATGTGCGGGACACATTCAATGTGCCATGGAATCCAGGCTGAGGCCGCACAGCATCCGCTACGAATACCACGAGCTAATCTTCACAGCCGACGCGAACACGGAGGGCCGACTGCGGAAACTCATTAGAGTGCTTCAGGCGTACTTTAACGAGCTCATGTGGGACTCTCCGAGGACGGCACTGCGCAGGCTCAGGACTGCGATGTTCATCCTGGGCGATCTTGAAGGGATCAGGGATTCCATTGTGGTTGAGGTTGATGGAATCGATCTTAAGGATGAGAATGATGAGGATAGTGAGG
>WIGM01000337.1:0-13621 GCA_014235935.1 Colletotrichum musicola | reverse complement strand
GAGGATGATAATGATGATGAGGAGGATGATAATGATGATGAGGAGGATGATAATGATGATGAGGAGGATGATAATGATGATGAGGAGGATGATAATGAAGATGAGGGTGATGAGGATGAGTGGGTGGACGAGGATGAGTGGGTGGATGAGTGGGTGGAGGAGGTGAGGAATTTGCAATTGTACTCAAGTGCCACATGTCTTCTTTTGGGGTAGGATCTCTCAGGTTTTGCAATTGAATTACTACCAACGATGTAACTTTTGTACATTCAAAGCTCGCTCGCACTGCAAATATGCCTGGCTCACATCCCACGACTTACCAGGGCCGCGGACAAACATGACCACACCAGCATCCCAGCCAATGACCCCGGCACTTTTGTCCGAGCATCGTAATTGGGTGGTGGTGTTTCAAGGTTCTTCAACAGGGCGGAAAAGCCGAGCGAGAAACTCCACGTCTGGGCGCATCCGAGAGTGGGGGAGAGATGCGAGGATGAGGGGTCCAAACTGATGTATAAGCGACGACATGAGGGGTACGTCGGCGGCACATGGGCCGATCACCTCCGACATCGACGTGACGAACCGCGGCATTGTCCGACGGCTAAGTGTCTGCTGGTGAGACTTCATGATGTGAACGGCCATCCGTGGTTCAGTTGTTGACCCTTACTCAGTTTGAAGAGAGAAGTCCACCAAGGTATCTCAACCTCAAGTACGCAACCCCGCTCGCTGAGACATCCTCCACAGAATCTCAACCTACCAACCAACCCATTGAACCCGGCTCTTGTCTTTACACCTCTGGGAACATCGAACATTCAGCAACCATGCCGGGAACCCAGCAGCACGGCGGCGAGTACCGCCAGTACCTGCCAGACCTCAGCATCCCCCGCTTCACCACCATGCAGAAGCAGGACGCCCACGTGTACGCTAAAGAGTTCAAAGAGGGCGGAAACCCGCCGTGGCTACACGCGCTGTATCTCCACTGGCGCAAGTTGTTCCAGGAGCCCTTCACCGGCATCACATCACACGGTAAGCAAGAGGCATCACGCAACAGCGACTTACAATCACGATGCTAACGCCCCGCAGGAACCGTAAAACCAAACCTCTTCAAGCTTCAAGACGAAGGCGTCCCAATCCAGAAAATCGTTGACGCTGCAAACGCCGGCCTCGCACAGCTCGACGAAAAGCAAAAGTCCGTCCTATGCTACCACATCGACTCACCGGAGTGGCGGTCCTGGTCCAACCCGGAGTTCCTCCTCAGCGATAAGGGCCTGCGCCTCGACGAGCTTGCCCCGCAGCTCCGCGACGCCATCCTCAGGGTCCTCGAGACAACGCTCTCACCGGAGGGCTACGCCAAGGCCCTCGCCGCGATGCGCATCAACGGCTTCCTGGGCGACCTCGTCGAGGCGCCGGCCATCTGCAACGAATTCTCGTACAACTTCGTCCTCTTCGGCGAGCCCTCTGCCGCCCGACCGTGGGGCTTCTCCTTCTACGGACACCATTTGTGTCTGAATGTGTTCCTCTACCGGGGCCAGATCGTCGTGGCGCCATGCTTCACCGGCGCGGAGCCGAATCTGATCGACGACGGCCCGCACGCGGGAACACGTATCCTTGAGGAAGAGGAGCGCCTCGGCCTGCAGCTGATGCAGTCCCTCCCGCCCGAGCTCCAAGCCAAGGCGCAGACGTACAAACTCCTAAAAGACCCAGCCATGCCGAAGGGAAGATGGAACCACGACGACCAGCGCCACCTCTGCGGCGCCTACCGCGACAACCGCGTCGTCCCCTACGAGGGCATCCTAGTCTCCGACATGAGCCCTGAGCAGCAGGGCCTGGTCGCCGCGATCCTCGAGCAGTACCTGCTCTATCTTCCCGCCAGGTCGCGCGAGATGCGCATCGAGGAGGCGAGGTTGTTTTACCCCGAGACGTACTTTAGCTGGATCGGCGGCTTCGGCGACGCGGACCCGTTCTACTTCCGCATCCAGAGTCCTGTTATTCTTATCGAGTTCGACCACCACTCGGGCGTGTTCCTGACGAACCAGGAGCCGGCCAAGTTCCATATCCACACGCTGCTGCGGATGCCGAATGCTGGCGACTACGGGATGGCGCTGCGGCCGCTGATTCCGCCCGTCTTGGAGCAGGATTTCGTGTGGGAGGGCTAGGGATGACAAGTGATGTCGGAGTTGCGTGTGTATGTTGATGCTCGGTATTTAACAGACGCACAATCAGGGAATATTGTTGATTTTATGAAAAACGGGATGGCTGAACTCTGGTGTTTGCAATTCTTCGTTTCAGCAACATAAAATGTACAAAATTTGTGCTTGTCCTCAGTTGTCAGGCTGGGGTTCGCGCAGAGTGAAGGAGTCGACGATACTCTAGGTAGGGGGTGGTTGTGACTGTCATTCGAACCTGGCCTTCTAGAATTCTAGCAGGCTGGCCTTAAATCTGCCTACGGATTAACCTTTTCCCGTGACGGCGCTCCGCCCATGGTGCCACTCCGGTGCCGCCCCGGTGCCCCTCCGATGCACCTGACATCAGTTCAAATCTAGACGTCTCCTTACACAACTAAAGCAGCATCGAATGACAGCAATTTTACGTTGGAAGGCGTTGATCTGTCTGGCCTGGCAACTCGCGGTCTACCAGCAGCAGCCGAGTGTGCATCCGGCGGCGCACCAGGGACAGACAGGGTTGTTGCAGGCCCCGATGCAGTTGTCAAAGAACTCGCGGTTGCACCGCTTCTACAATCCTCGCTCTGTATTTGGAGTTATGAGAAGCCATCGTCTTGGTCTGGATTCTTGGGCTAGGGGTACTTACGCATGAGAGCATTTCCAACTGCAGCATGGTCAAAAGGCGCCGGCTCGGGAGCAGCGGCCGGGATGGCGGCCGCTAAGGCGGCGAAGAGTACAGCAACGGTGGCGATGGAGAGCTACATGGTGAAAAGGGAGTTGGCTGCCGTTGGTTCGCTGAAAAGGTTTTGGGAAACTGATTTGAGGAGGTGTCTGGTGTGAGACTGCGGGCTTGACTGCTGAGTGACTCTAACGATCTGGAGTGGGAGACAAATATCTCTGGCAAAGAAGGTTTTATATAATTCGTTCTATACGCCAAGCAGAGTAGGGTTTTCTAACATGTCTACTTCGTTGATCCATATGGCAGCCTTAATGCAACTTGCCTTCGAAAAGATTTCCGTGATTGCCCGCATGAGTCTTGTCAGTTGTCTCTCTACTCTCAGAAGCCTCACTGTCTCAAAGTAACCTTTTCGAGTGAAACAGCAGAGCCTGTCTAACCACTGCACCTGAGAGCCAGGATTATAAGCGCATGAAGGCATCCGGCTTTGGCCCCCATCATCGCCCGACTACTTCGTGACACTGGCCACTCGGGACTTGGCTTGACTAGCTCTCTAAGATGATAGGGGCTTGGAGAACTACTTGACTGACCGGTTTCATTGACCGGTCGCAAAGAATGATGTGTTGTAGTAGTTGTATTCTCTCGGCGAGAGTCTCTGTGTGTGGTTAACTGGAGGATTCGACGTCGAGTTACGAACCAACTGCAATTCTAAACGCAGGTTTCGGAAGGATCAAAAACCCAAGCCGTGAATTACTCAATACCCCCACGAGGTCTTAGGTCTGGCGTGGGGCACAGGCACTGCTGCAGTTCATTACTTAGCTAGATCGGTGTATTATCACAACTATACAACTTGCAGTGGTTGTTCTTGTTCACATGACAGATCAGACACCAACCCACCTGAGGACTCGCGAACTCGATTCCCTAAGCGTTAGGCAACAGAGGTAAGGCTCCACGCCTTGGTATTTGACAACACATGCCCAGCCAGACAGGAAGACCGATTTCAACATCGGAGTTACAAATGACGAATCCTTCGCCTGCTATTGGAGAACGCAGAATCAAGACAGCTTCTTTCAGAATGATAGCAATGCCAATCTTAGGTAGAGCCTACATCCTATTTCAGCCAACTATGTTAAACTGCCAGTTCGCCTCTGGTCCCAGCCACACTGAGAGTCGTGATTTCCGAGGCTCACGTCAACAAAGCTCCCGCGAGATACAACTTCACTGCACGGTTATCCTGACGTTTCCGACGTTCTCTCAGCAGATTCTGTCTGAGAATCCTACTAGGCACGGACTTGGCAACAACATGCCACGAGGAGGAATATGCGAGTGACCCAACCCCATCCTTCCCCGAGGTGCTTACGATCCTTCCCGCGCGAATCGATCCTATCATGCAGCATCCACGTTAAGAAGTAACAAAGATTCGGCACCCCGAGTCGCCGAAGGAATGTAGCAAGGACTCTTGCCTAACGCAAAGAATCCCCTGTGCGATGGAGATCCCAGCCTGATAGTCTCGCAAGCGCCTCCGCCACCAAAACTCTAACGGCTGTAGGGCCAGTGACTGCCTGACAAGGCGGAGATATCGCCGGCGTGGCGATGAATCCTGCGTGGGCGGTTTGGGCTAGCGCTAACCTCAACGGCGGAGGAGAAAGCGAGAATTGAGGACATCGAGATCACGGCCGTAGCACTCGAGATACCGAACATGCTCCTTTCGGCCATGGGTTCAATGATTACTCCTTCCATTGTGTGAACAGAAAAGGTTCAACTCATGAATGTAACAGTGTTTGAATGACGCAGTAGATTCTTGACTACAGAAGTTCTCGGATCTCGCCGACAGGCCCGTCGATAGTTGGAATGGCCACCTTCGATGTCAGACCGGTCCTGAGGTTAATTCCAAGACCGGAAACTCACTTCCCAACTTCATGAATCAAAACGTGGATTGGTAACGAGACTTCACGAAACACGAGTTCTGCAAGTAGACGCCCAAAACCTTCAGAAGATCCCCGGCGGCTAGCGGCCGTACGCGGCTACGGATGTCGTCCCGGAGCCACCCGCGGCCTTCCACGGCGGGTAATGCACCGCCCAAAACCAACGCTATTGAAGCCATCGTCAACCCCGATCTGTCTGAAAATAGAAGTTGTTATTATTTGCTTCATATGCGGGCCTCCAACGCCCGCAGACCCGAAAGCTTAAGACCTGGAACGCGGCCGTACGAAAGAAACTCATACATGATCCAGGCCCAGGCCACCCCGAGACTTTCCTCAACCTCGTGGCATCCAAAGGAAATATAACCTTTTTGGAAGCCCCTTGCTGACTGAACGGGGACCCCGATATCCGAATCCGGGTGCGCACGGAATGTGGGAGCCGTCCCCTCGTCCGCTTTCCCAACCCGCCTTACCTACCCAAGCGGGTGACAGAAAAACAGGCACACTCTGAGCTTAGTTTTAGCTGAAGATACTTCTCTTAAGCTAATTATGCATAGCTTAGAAGGTATCGTTGCTAGTGGTTTGGCCCAGCACCACAGGTGTCCCTCTTTTTTTGTCACCCGCTTGCTATCTAACCTAACACACAGGCTCACCCGCCAGATCGATCTATCGTCGACCACTCCCACCAAGCGAGCGGGTAGAGTCGGGGAGGTCCAGTCCTTAGGGGGACGTGCAAGCTATTTGGAAGGGGGGAGGGAATGAACGCCTCTGGCTCCCGTCCAAGTCCACTGCTCATGGTGTTCCGGATTCGGAACGAGACAAGACTTACGAGATGCCAAATCCGGCAAACACAGTCTTCCCTCCCACCACGGGCGTCTGATTTTCCAAATCACGGACGCCACTTGGAGTATGCTTAACATACTTAGTATTCTCGGTGGGATGGGATCAACACGTGATGACATTCAATTTCTATCGTGATGTCGGTGACGATATCTTCAATAGATACAGACCTGCGATAATTTGGCACTTTGAACTGGACGAACTGTAATTAATATCTCGGGTGAGAGCTTCCCAACATGGGACGGAAGTAAACACGTAATGAAATGGCACAGATTCCAGCCTCATTGATCCACGGGAGCGTAAACCTAGTCCTATGGTGTTTAAGCACCCAGCCGTTTGATGTTTGGCCGTCGCCCGTAGACGGACATTATCTCTTAGTCAAAAGATCAGATTCATATTGAACTTATCCAATTCCGACTTCACCCTACGTGCGGGAGATCTAAACCATTAAACACGAAACATATCAAAATTCCTCACCATCTCCACAACTAAGCCAAGATCTAGATCCCCAGAAACCCTGATGTCCATCTCCAAGCGCAACTATCCCGTTCCCGGACGAAGATGCCATCTACCGAGACTCAAACACCTCGGAATCTCCCGACGCCCAGACTTCCCCTCCACAACTCTTCCCATCCGTGGCCAAACATAGCATCATCTCCAAGCCCTTTCCCGAGCCTCAGCCCTTTCCAACAAAAAACCCACCACCCCACGTATCGAAAATCCTCCCGCAACAGCAAAACGCCACAGCCACGCAGCATGTCCCCCATCCTTCAAGCCCCGTGAAGCCCTCGCAAGCACATCCCAAAACAGCAAAGCCCGAAAACCCGTTTTCGTCCCCCTCCTCCCAAGCCTTAACGCTCGTGGCATCGATCCCCACCAGGCGGGCGACATAAAGAACACGCACACACCTAGAGCTTGATTCTATCTGGTCATACCTCATCTCAAGTTGCATTTTGGTGGGCGAGGGAAGTAGACTTGCTAAGGAAACCGTATGTTGATTTGGGTGTGCGTCTTATTTTTGCCTGCTCGCCTCTGACGCCCCGTCTCTTTGTCTGTATGAGATTTTTTTCGAGGCTAAGTAAGGCGTAGAGGAGATCTACAAGATCCAAAACGTTCGCCACGTTCGTCGCGCATCTTATCGCGCTTGTGCCAACGAGGGGTATGCCATGTGGGGTGCGTGAAATGATCGAGATGTGCTGTTTCCGTCAGGCTCGAAGTCATGACATGATTCGTCAATGTGAGACATGATGCCATTCAAGAATCATGAAGTGCGGAGAGAAACACACATTCAAAAATTCGATGATTGGGACGAAAATATTTGATGGCAGAATCACTGCTTGGTGATATTTCTGTCTTGCTATGTAATTACAATTGGTATATGAAACGATAGGTGCTAAAGGGGATATCATCGTGAATGTAAAACAACAGTAAAAGAAACCCCGGCTTCCAAACCACATCGTGACCCTATGCCACGCTCCTCATCGTGCGAAAGTACCGCACCACCCTCGTCAGCGGCGACGTCGAGTTGTACGTCTCCACCGTGTCCCCCGACTCCCCCGAATCCTCCGAGTCCAGCGAGTACCTCCTCTCCTTGACGAACTTGGGCCACGTGTTGGTCAAGACCAAATACTTGATGCTCGACTCCGCGTCGTCGAACACGCTCATCGTGAAGCCCTCGGGGATCTTGCCCCAGTACTGCGCCTGGTCGGCGATGCTCTCCTGTACCGTGCCGTCCTGCGATACGCTGGGCTTCTCGGAGCCGCTGTGGGAGGACGACTCGGGCCGGTAGCTGAAGTCCTCAAAGGGCACGACCGGGTCGACGAAGCGCTCCGTCTGGGCGCCGTAGAGCACCCTCGCGGCATCGTCGAAAATGTTTTCCAGGCGCTTGAGGTCTTGGGAGGCGATGTTAATCTGGAACTCGGCGTGGTGTGGGCTGATGAAGTCGGTGTAGATGCGCAGGGCTTGGTTGAATCTCTCCCTAACGAGTTGTGATGATTGGAGTTTTCCTCCGGGTGATGGCGGGGTCGACGACTTCCACCCTCCAACAGCCGATAGAAAGGCAATGTTCTCTCCCGAGAAATCTCTGAGGGCAGAGAACTTCCGAAGCGGCTCAGGGTTCTTGTCGAGGACGTACTCGAGGGCACCCATGGTGAAGACGCTCTCAGACTGGCTCGTGTCCTTCTCGAGTTGCGCGAGGGACCTCCAGGTACCGGTGGCAGACGACGCGACCCTGGTGGTACCGGTGATGACGGATTCTCGGCTGTTGCGGGATCTGTTCTTGGCTTCCCAGACGGCGATGGTCTCCAAGGTCTCTTGGCGTAGGCTCTTGTGCTTGATGACTTGCCAGCAGGGAATGAAGATGGCGAATATCTCGATGAAGAGGATGGATAGGCAGATCCTGTGTGGGGGAACGATGTGAGTAAACGGCCAAGGCGGGGCGCGATGCTTGGTTCATATAACACAACCCCAGGTAACTCACCATTGAGGGGGTATGAAGTACCGGTTGACAGGTGCCATCTCTGGAACATATAAGGCGACAAGCCACATAGGGGTAGCGTGCAGGCTGAACACGTTAGTGCGGGCCGGAGGAGTTCGAGGTAGACGAGCGATAGCCCGGACGACACTCACCTTGCGACGCAGCATGCAGTGGTCTGGAGGCGCCACCCCTGGGTGTCGTTGATCCCACGTGATTTCCAGAGGATGACGGGGGCGACGAGCCAGGCCCAGAAGAACTGCCAAAAGACCGAGGGCCACCACTCCCAACCGCGACCCTTTTCGACCTTTTGCTGCTCTGGCGTGCCGGTGACTTCCGTCCCCGGTACGCCGAACCAAGGATGATACTTGCGTGAGATGAGATACATGGCAACTGTCAGGAGGAGCTGGATGGACGCGACGCGACGTGGTGCCTCATGTCAGCCATGTGTTTCTGTCGCGGTCTCGGGGCCGTCACAGGCACGGTCCACTGCTTACCTGGAGGAGCATGCCCGTGCACACGACGACGAGCATCTTGGTGGTGTAGTCTAGCTTTCGGAACCGTCCCACGAGTGTCTTGTCCCTGCAGCTGCACGACGGAGCCTTGGCCTTGGGCCGGCTGGGCGTCGTATCGGCGAACTTCTTCTGCGCCTTGGCGACGTGGAGAAACCGGCTGTTGGAGGCGTGGAAGAGGGCAATGCCGAAGGGGAGATAGAGGCCCATCACCCAAAACTCTGCGCCGTCTGGCACGAATGTCCCAATCGAGAGTGCGATCTGCACCGACAGCCAATAGAGGTGGAGGAGGGTGACGGCACCAAACGACAAAGCCAGACCGCGGATCCTCAGGAATGGCATTCTGCGGTTGACAAAGAGAAATGCCATTCCCCAAACCACCAAAAGTGTCCAGAGGCCTCCCCAGACGAGCCAGAATATGGCGGCAGGCTCCGGGTTGAAAGCAGGTGCAGGTGCAACTGCCGGGGCAGCTGATCGCTGCGAATCTCCAGATGCCGAGCTCATGGTGGGGGTGGTTGTCGTCGTTGTTCGATATCGGCGCCAAAAACCTCGGATTGATGGTTGCTGGAAGTTGGCCGTTGCATTCGAATTTCGGGCTAAAAGGAGCGTGGATGAGTGAGAGAATGAAGACCCATTTGGCATTGTTCAGACAAGGTTTGACGATAGACTTATATGCTGGAATGCATCTGGGGCAGGGCGAAGACGTTCTCGTTAGATTGTAAAGAAAACAAAACCGCCGCAAACCATGAATCACAGCCAAACATAATTGTTGGAGGCTGTTGGCCCCCAGTGTCATCATGCTTTTGCGAGGTAGGCCAAACACGGAGGGGAAACTGGCGCACCGTCCTGCAGATCCTAGTCGACGACAACAATAGCGCTGTCTCTAGGGTTGTCGATCGCATCTCTCAGAAACATCAGACATCAGACGCAGCACGGAGTGCAGAGACTCGAGAGGACCATCTGACGGTTGGTTCCTGGCGTCGAAGGTGTCGCCAGGACTCATTGTCCGAACTGGGCAACCGTTGGAGTGAAACAGCAACAGAGATTCAGGGCGGTGCTGCTTGGCTGCATCTCCTTCGACGGCTCTCTGTTCCCCTGCCTCCGCGGGCGAGCGTGCAGTCAATGGCGGCGGTTCAACGCGACGGTTCTACGTGCGGGTGGTTGGCGGCACGAGCTTTTCCTCCATGAGCAAATGGCTCATCGCTAGCGCTCAAGGGACGTCGGTCTTCCGTACGCTAGCCAAAGCCGGCCCCTGGACATGGCTGATCCATGAAGACTACCCTTTGCCCTTCTCCTCTCACAGAGGGACGATTCAGCCAGTCAGATAACCATGGAAAGATCCGCAATGTGAGCCGTCATTGCAGATCTCTGACCGATTCGACGAGGCGCCACGGGGCGGGTGAGTTGCTGAATGACAGAGTCGGTCCTTCGACTGAATATTGGCTTGGCCTGAGAAGCCGTTGGGCCATAGGGCCAGCCTGCGACATACGAGACTACCATGTTATCCACAGGATAGCGGGGAGGCGCCTTGGCGCCCATCAAGGCCTCGGACCAGATGGTCAAGACATTTTGACGTGTGCCACGGTACGCAAGCTGGCATGAGCGCAGAGAAGGACGCCCGTGATGATTGACATCCGACGAATTTAAGTAAGCTGCCAGCAAAGCGGGATTTCCGACGGCTATTCCTGTCCTACACGGGCATCGAGAAGCACCATGGCCGATACTACGAGGTGCTCACATGGCACCCACGCACCGTATTATTCCTCCCCTTTCGGTAATGATCACGGCCTGAAGCATCCGTGGTCCGAATGTTGTCACCGACAAAGCGACCGAGAAACACTTGCGCGATATCGCGACAGCCCCCATGACAGCGTGGAAAGCCAAATTGCAAGCCAATGGACGATATTACAACGGGGCGCCTCCGGGCGGACTCGCTGGTTGGAGTCACAGTCATCTACGAGAAAATCCGGCCGGTAGATCGCACGGCCGATAGACGTATGGAATCAGGAAACCGAGATCTGGGGATGTTTTGGCCGTGAAGCGGCAGAAGATCTGCAGCCTTTCATCGCAACTCCTGTCGATCCTTTCAAAAAGAAAAACCCCTGTTGGCCTGCAACATTGCTTTTTGGTGTTCCTCGGTGCCCTCGGTGCTGCTCATTTAATTGGATCGTGGACTGCTCAGGCGCCGCGAGCCGAAGCCGCCATGGCGTCCTATCGTGCGCTAAGCGGGCAGGGGAAAAGAGCTGCAGGTCCCCGAAGCGCGATCTCACGGCCCTTGCCACCCTATTCCATACTATCCGCGAGCTTGCAGGTGATTGGCACTGACTGAGCGTTGGAATGTTGGAGAGATCAAGCTTTGCTCGGCATCTGCCGTTACCCGAGGATTCATGGCAGGCGGGCCGCTGAATCCTCCTGCATGGTTCGCATAGGAGAAGCACATGAAGGATTCGCCAAGCTGGCTAGGAAACGTGGTGTATTAGGGGTATCATTGCGCTGGTCCGTCATTATGGTTCCTCATCCGAAGCAGATCTTCTTCTGTCGAGGATCGTTGTTACTTGATGGCCTATTTGGTGGCCTGCCGCGTTTCCTCTCCCCGGGCTTGGCCTTCTTCAACTCCGGAGTAGCCGATCTCGAAGCCGGGGCGGGCGGGGCATCTTCATGTACGGCTTCGAGGATAGTCTGCCGTGAGAGGCAGAGGTCAATGTGCTCGTTGAACTGCCGTTCGTTTGGTGCTTGAGGGCGGTTGCAGATTGGGCAATCCCACATCTCCTCAGCCGACGCACCCTCCTTAGATGGATTAGGCTGGATCTCTTTTCCATGTCTCCGGACCGGACTCGACTCGTCGGCAGATGCTTGTTGAATGAGGTCCTCGTGACCATCCCCCTCCGGGCGAACATCCTCTTCGAAGCCCAATAGTTCCTCGTCGGGCCAACGCTCCCACCCGTCCTCGTCCAGTCTTGCAGCGGACCCCTGCTTGGCCTTCTCTGGCGATCCCGCCGACTCGGCTCTTCTCGACCGGAAGCCAAAGAAGGCCATTGTGTCTGGCTTCTTGGTGCTCACTAGGTGCGTGCACCGCAGCCCCATTAGCCGCAGCTTCATGTCCGGCATCTCTTCCTCCAGCTTGGTCAGGATCGGAACTGCAAAGTGATAGAGATCGTCGGCCAGGTTGATGGCCCTGGGGAGCACCGCCTGCCGGGTGAAGACTTCGTACGTGTGGAGCTTCACCTTGAGAACGAGGGTTCGGCCTTTGCACTCTGCCCTCTTCATGTCCTTCTCCAGCTCTTCCGCAGTCCACCTTAGCTTTTCACGTAGTTCTTGCGGGTCCGACATGTCGCGGAAGGTGCTCTCGGTCCCGACGCTTTTCCTCTCGTACTCCTCGGCGGGCTGTATCCTCGTGCGCCCGAGACCGAGATAGACGTTGATCAGGAATTCGTACGCCTTCTCCCCGAACAGCTGGCGCAGGAACTGCCGGTATGGGTAGATGTCGGCACATGTCTTGATCCCGATCTCTGTCAGCTGGCGTTCGAGCACGCGGCCAATCCCGTTGACCTTGCGAGGGGAGAGCTTAGCCATGAAGTTCATGATCTCAGTGCGGTCGTTTGGCAGCACGAACTGGCCGTTCGGCTTGTTCATGTTGGAGCAAATCTTGGCGAGCTTCGCGTTGGCGGCTATACCGGCGGACACCGTGATCTTCGTCCTCTCGTGGATCTCGCGCCGCATTTGGTCGACTGCGTCTGCCGGGCTGATGCCCTTGTCCGTGCAGTATTCCGTGATGTTCAGGTATGCTTCGTCGATACTCGCGCTCTCGAATCTCGGGTCGTATTCCACCAGGACCTCCCGCACCTCGTTCGCCTTGGCAGTATACTTCTCGAAGTTGAGCTTCAGCAGGACCAGCTCCGGGCACAGCTTCTTCGCCACGAAGCCGGCCATCCCGCTGCGGCAACCGTATTTTCTCGCCACGTAGTTGCATGTCGTCAACACGCCGCCGCCAACGGCGAACGGCACATCCTTCAATTCGGGTCTATCGAGTAACTCTACCGCCGCGTAGAAGGCGTCGCAGTCGACGTGGACGATGTACTGTGTTAGGTCGCGGGATAGTTCGAGCTGGGTGATGAGCTGGTCGGCGAGGCGGAGCTCTCGGGTGAGGTCTTGCTTTTCGAGATGACGCTTCTTTTCGAGGATTTGATCAATCTTCTTCGTCAGGACCTTGTCGCGTTCTTCCTCTCGGTTAAAGAACTTGGAGCCCTTAGAGGCGTTGTAGATAATCTCGGACACCTGGGCAGGGGACGTCAGTCAGTCGTCGGGGATGCAATGCAGCGTCTCCAGCCACACACCTTTGACTGATCCACGGAGTCTTGTCCAGCCTTCGTCAGCGATGGTCCGAGTAGCGAGTATTTGAGCGTTCCATGTTCCGAGACGGTTCTGCCATCCTTGGGCAAGTCGCCCTCCGGCACATCGGCAGCAGGCGACCGGGGCTGCGGTGTCGTCATTGTGCTTCAGACAGAGATCTGGAGGTGGGAACCAAAACTGGGCGGCAGATCTCGAATAGCATGACTTCAATATCCGTGGAGAACTGTCGGTCGCGATGCTTCAATGCCTGTCGGCTGGAGGCAGCAGCGTCATGGATCTGCAAAGATTAGCCCCTCCCATCCGATCGACGCGTCGGAAGACTGAAGTGTCAGCAAACACACGCGCGGTCACGAGACCCAGAAAGCGGGCCTATGCATCAAAACCTAAAGTACTCTCCTTGAGTGCATACTATGGAGGAATGCTTTTAAAAGGTGTTTCCTTTTGGCATGTCATTTCATTAAACATTAGGTAGTTAAGCATAACTACAAATGAGACCATCGCCGCTTGCGGCATTCCTCCACCACACATCTGGGAGGCATTCGCGTCATCTCCTCGCATTTTTTCGCACAATTTTCTTCCCACTCAGCCCCTCTAACATGTGAAGCTCTCTGCCAACTTCTCGTCGCCCCCGTTGTACTTCTGCACCGCCGGGTACGCGCAAACAGGGCGCTGCCTCAGCACGGGGGTCGAGG
>WIGM01000336.1:0-45036 GCA_014235935.1 Colletotrichum musicola | reverse complement strand
AGTTTGCGGATGGGACTGCAGTCGTGCTGCTTTCCTGACCCGGGTTTCCATCGGCCCCTTGCAGGACGACGAGCCGGTTTGGTTTTTTTCGAGAGGGGGCGTGGTGGTTTGAATGCATTGTTTCTGAAGTGGGATCGAAGTCTGTGAGTTTGCTTTTGAGGTGGGACACGTGGCTAGCTTACAAGTCTGGGAGCTGTGGCGGAGATGTGGTTGAACGGGTCGGAGCACCGTTTGCCTGGGTTTTCTAGAAGTGTCAATGGAGGATGCTCATTTGAATCGGAGCAGTGGCAATGGCGATTTAGTATGTCATCAATACTCAGTCGTTAAAATTAACATGCTCTTGGCCCGATCGTTTCCATGACCCTTTCTCATATTCATCCTTGGATGGCTGATATTGTCCTTGTGAACTGCTTGATATCCCGCCCACCTCCAGAGGTAATTTTCTTTCCTATCAGGCATGATACATTTTCGCTAAAGATATGTCTATCAGTGTCATTCATCAGTGTCGCTCACCAGAAGTTACATACATCTTCAACCGGTACCAGGAATAGTAGGCTTTGAAGTAGTTCCGAATCGTCGATGAAACTCTTATAGCTTTTCTCGATTCATAGGAGAGACAAACGTATTTGAATTTCTAACTGCAATGAGTCTCGCATATTCATCGCACTCGTAGCTTGTTCAATATATTGGTCATTTCCCCTGTCCTTTCTCATCGCCTCCGTCCACCTATGTCCCGTTGAGGTGGTCAACAGTGGTTTAGAAAGCCGCAGTTATGGGAGCTGTTTCGCATCTTCCCATCTGGAGACAAATCTTCTAGGTTTGCTATGTTTTGTACGCCAAAAGCACGGCAAGCAGTACGAACATATACCTTCTTTAAAGTTATGTTTGAGTCTTTCTTTGCTATTCTTAGCCGTCCGGGAACGTGGAGTTGGGGCGCAATAAGCCGGATTCATGATCAAGAGTGGAAACAAGGAGAGAGACTGATTTTTTTGCATATCAGCACTGTGGTTTGAAGTACATTTCAGGCTATCGAGTCGCTCTTACAAATGCGTAGAGACCAGACCTGGCGCAAACAAGTAGTTCTCGAGAGCAACGATGTCACGAACCATGAATAGGAGTTAGGAATATGTTGAAGTATTCTATTAATAACCCGCCTTCTATTACGATTACTCCTCCCAAACAGTCCGCTTTTCGATCCCTGCTGTCCAAAGACTATGAATTAAGAGCGTCGTTTCAAGAACAACCCCACGCTGAGCTTGTTGCTGCGAGATGTCCGCAAGGTGCTCGGGTGCCGGAGACGATGACGTGTCTCGAAGAGACTTAAGCCCACAGGGACTTGATGAAGTCGATGGCGCGCTTGTAGGCGCCGTAGGAGCCGTAGTCGGTCGCGGCGTACTCGCCGTAGGTCGCGTACTCGCCGTACTCCTCGGGGGCAGCGCCCTCACCCTTGTAGTCGCCGTAGCTGCCGTAGCCCTCCTCCTTGTAGTCGCCGTAGCTTCCGTAGCCCTCACCCTCGGGCTTGCCCTCACTCTCGCCACCAGCGCCCTCGTAATCGCCGTAGCTTCCGTAGCCGCCCTCGGGCTCCTTGTAGTCGCCGTAGCTGCCGTAGCCTTCACCCGCGGGCTCGGAGGTAGCAGGCTCAGCGGGCTCGGGGGTAGCGGGCTCAGCGGGCTCGGAGGTAGCGGGCTCGGAAGTCTCAGGCTCGGCGGGCTCAGACTCCTCGGGGGCGGGGGACTCCACCGGGGCCGCGATGGGGCTGGCGCTCGAGTCGTAGAGGACACCCTCGGTGGTGGGCGTGGGGACGGGGCCATCACCCTCGCCCTCGCCGACCTGGGCGACGGGGACGGCCATGACGGCCGTGGCGGCGATGAGCAGAACGGCGGAGACCTTCATTTTGGCTGTTGGTGCTGGAAGCAGGTGGTTTTTGCGGTGGGCTGCTTGAGGTGTTGATGACTTGGGCCGTTTGATTGGCTTTGAAGTGAAGATGCTTGAGGATGGAGATGCTGCTGCTGCTGCTGCTGAAGAGAGAAGTCTGAGGAGCAGGGTGGATGGAGGGCTACTTATGGGAATTCAGAAGGGACTTTGAGCAGACGACGTGAACCTGACCCACGGTATGTACTGTCCGCATAGACTTCACTCAGACAAGGAACATCTTGTGCCCTCAACCATGAGGGAATGCTGCGTAGCCGCTAGCAGTCGATGAGATGGACTCAGGGTCTCCTGGCCAGGCATGCCACGAGCGGCAAGGCTCGCCGGCGGGGGGTGCGGAATCATGAAAGATGCAAGCGGAGTCTTGGACGACCAGCCAACGGGATGAGCGGTTTCTGGGCTGCGGATGGCGTCATGAAGTCAACCGGATGCATCTCTTGGTGGGTGCGGGATGGTCAGAACCGCTTCATTCGATGTCTCGGAAGAGCCTAACGATGTACATCGAGTCCTAGGCATAGAGCACCACGGCCAGGAATAGATATTTGTCGACCGGGAAATCATGGTCGTGTTCCTTTTGCTATGAGAGTGTCTGGGTCGAAGGCATGATGTTGGCAGAGGCCCGGAAGGTCACGGGGGATATTGGCAAGAGAACCACGGTCTCGGAACATCTTCAGCTTTGGTTGACACTGCGGTTGAGGAAGATGTCAAATTCGGTGTCTCAGCAGCTCAGAATAGGCATCGTCTGTCACTAACTTTGCTACTATCCAGGCGATTCAGGAACACTGCTTTGGCCAAGCCGTGAGGTAATGGTGACTGGCACTTGGCGTATCGGAAGATAGAACCGATGGTACCGTTTCTGTGGCTACCAGGTTGAATATACAACTGCATCTGTACTTTGATTAAATGTCGTAGGACTTGAAATTACATGGATTCCAACCCGGGAATAGCCTCAAGTGGGCGTCGAGAAGACCTGGCCTTGAGCGGGTGAGGTTGTCCGAGACGGGAGGTTCTCCGTTCCGGCTGTCGTCTGGCACATCAGCCCTAACACCGCGGAATCGGCTGCAAAGCTTGGCAAATGTCCTGGCGTAAATCAAGATCAAGCTTCGGGTTATAGCTAGGTATTTCATGTTTTCTTTTCCCCAATTTGGGATGTGTTGAAGTTTGTCCTGGTTAGAGCTGCGACAATTGCGTGCCTCGCGATGTCTATGAGCATGCCTGTCTCCAAGAATTCCGCGTGTTCCCCATCGAAGGACCCTACGAAGATCGGACTCATTTCGCACGCGGTCCACCGCAGGGAGCTCAAGAAGGATGCCGATCATCTGTCTACTACGGTTCAAGTCTCTCGACGTGGACTCCACAGGCCGGATTGGTATCGGTTGAGAACGGCAACCGGGAGAACAAGTGCGGGAGCGGCGACGGGGCGGCGGAGTCCCCGAAGCCAAGTCGGCTCGGGCATCTCGGTTAACATATGCGGCTTCAACTGCTCGCAACGAAGATGGGAAAGACTTGCGAATGGCGCCAGCTGAACCGCAGGTGGCTGCCGCACTTCTGCGAACTCCCCGAGAGTCAGAGGCCTAGCCCAGTACGCCGAAATATTTGGTTTACTCAATGTTGGATATCGTGGTTTGAAGGCTGAACGCTTCGGACGTTTTCTCTATCGGGATCATAGTGGCACATGGGAAAGCCGTGATGACTGGGCCTCGCGGGAGATTAGGACGCTGGTCTGGTCCATGTCAGTGCTCACCACGACTTCTTACGGGCTTTGCGGGGTGCTGGTCTTGAAGGCTCGGAAGCCGTCAAGCTAAGGGAGGACATGTTGTAAAGTCTCCGTCACCACAAGCAGACGCCCTCATTCTTCGTCGGTATTCCCTATTCAAAGTAAGCGAGCTGGCCGTCATCGTGCAGGCAACCAATCCAGTTCCTCGCGAACACTCGCTTAGTTATCACCTTGGGTCATCGGAAGACTTGCGTTCTACCCGGAGGCGTCAAGATGGGTTCCGGTCATTGATCCGGTCACTCATGGCGATCATGATCGTAGTTTCTGCAAATCCCCTTTGAGGAAACGACCAGCCGGTTGTACGGCGTGCTCTGGGCCTTGGCGGACCACGCGGGAAGCAAGACGCGTTGACGGGATGGTTTGAACGGGTTCGTGGGGACGAACCGCATGCGCCTAGCGATCAGCTGCGAAATACCCCAAATACGGGTAGAATTCCTGCCGCGAATGTCGTGCTCTGATGCCAATCTGGAGGGGGGGCAACCTCCATGAAGGCGAGGTTGAGCATTCCGGCTGCTTTCAGACATCGCGCGTGGCAACCTGAGCAATGGCGCCCAGCGATTGACGGCGCCCCATCGTACGTGGTGGTAGTAGGGCATGTGTACCTATGTTTCTGGAGCTTCCCATCTTCGGCTTGGGCGGACATTCCAGACGTCAGACATTCCTGGGTCGTCGTGGTTGCTCCCTCTCTCCCATCGATCCCACCTCCTCGGTCCCACACCCGCCCCTCCTTCTTCGACTTTTGGAGAGAAGAAGCAAAGAGGAAAAAAAGACATCAGGCCATGTCGTAGAGGCTTTCTTTTGTCGAAGTGGTTTTGTTTGACGACATCTCGATATCGAACCCTCCAACCCCTTCATCGACGATGATGGAACCAAAGGAGTCGGCCTCGTACACGAGGCCGCTACCGCTCGCCGAGCGGGAGGACGAGTCGGAGGAGGACCTCGAGTCCCTCGATCCCGGCCAGAGCACCTGGGAGAACAGGGAAAGGAGGAAGAGGTTGTGGAAATACGCCGCGGCCGCGGCCGTGCTGGTCATCTCCAACTTCGTCTCGGCCCGCGTCGGCGCCCATTTTGCCATAGACAGGACGGATCTCGACGGCGCTTGTGCCGCGCATACGACGCAGTGGTCGCCGGTGTTGAAGGACGTTGACGTCAAGTACGACTGGAAAACGTTTAATGGGTCGTTCATGCAGGAGAACGTTTACCGGAAGGAAGGCAGTCCCGAAGTCGATGCGGCATGGGAAGCTCTCGGCGTGGGCTGTGAGTCCTCCCCCTGGGTCAGCCTTGAGCTGATAGTCTAACGCAGAACAGACCGTGCCGGAGTGATATCTATCGAGGATGGGCTGAAGAGCGGCCTGGACATGTCGTTTGTGAGGAGGTCGGAGCAGTATGGGCCGGGCTTCTTCGTCAACGTCGAGGGGATGCACCACCTCCACTGCCTGGTAGGACGACCCACGATGTCATCAGATCTCGGCGATGGATGCTAACATGAGAATGCAGAACTTGGTGCGGAAATCGCTCTACTACAACTACCAATACTACAAGGACATGGGCATGCACGCCTTCAAGAACGACGACAACATCCTGAAGCTCCATGTTTGTGAGTGATCATCGACAGCATATGCGATGACCGAGCTGACCATCTCGCAGCGCACTGCCTGGATACCGTCCGCCAGGTGCTCATGTGCAACATCGACACCGCCGTTCTGGGACAGGTCTGGGCTAACGACCCACCTGCGGCGTTCCCGGACTTTCACACGAAACACGTGTGCAAGAACTACGACGCGGTGCGGCAATGGGCCGAGAAGCTTCAGGTAAGCGATGCTCGTCAAGCCTTTCGCGCGGGAATGGCTAGCTGACTCGTCTTCCAGGCTCCCGAGCTTGACAAGCTACCCAAAGATTACCTTATACATCCAAACCCCGAAGACGTCATCCCTCATACGCCATGAGAATGTTTCCTTGCGTTTCTTGGACAAGATCTCGAAATAGAATAAACCAGATAACCTATTTGTTCAAAATGCTTGAATTATTGAAGTGCTGTCGAGAACAAACTACTCAAACTTGAACTCCTGCCCAACCAGCTTCTCACTCAGCTTCCACAGCCTCTCGGCGTCAATCTTGTTGGTCGCCCATGGCCACACGTCCTCGTTGTTCTGGTCAGCGACGACGCAGTCGTCAAAGTAAGCTCCGTTGAACTCTGTGGCATCAGGTCAGCAACCCGAAGAGACATTCAATGTGACTCTCAAAAAATCTCACCTTCCAGGCCAGGGGCAAACGCGGTCTGGACGTGCGTGGCGATGCCTTGGTCGGGGGTCTTTGTGTCAAAGCCCTTCCACATGTACTTGGTTCCCAGGATGGAGTCGGCTTTCTCTGAAGTGTCACGGTTAAAAAAAAAAAAAAAACTGGACGAAACACTGGGCTCTTGTGTGCATGACTTACTGAGGCCCTCAAAGTCCCCTTCGAGGTGGTTCCCGAGGTTCGTCCAGATGACGCCCGGGTGCAGGCTGAAGCTCAGCAGGCCCTTGCTCCCGAGCTTCTCGGCGAGGGAGAGCGAGTAGAGGCAGTTGGCCGTCTTGGACTGGCCGTACGCGGTCCACTGGCTGTATGTCTCGCCGTCCTGGATCGCGGCGTTAGTCTCTGCAGACGAGCGTTGTAATAGGGGCAGCGTACTTTGAAGTTGAAATCCGTCCAGCGGATGGTGCCCAGACGGTGGCCGTTGCTGCTCAGGTTGATCACCCTCGGCGCCGCCGCAGCGAGGATCTTGCCCATGATGAGGTTCGTGAAGAGGAAGTGGCCGAGGTGATTCGTCGCGAATTGGCTCTCGTACCCGTCCTCCGTCTTGGCGTACGGGACGGCCATGATGCCGGCGTTGTTGACCAGCACATCGATGTGACGCACGTCGTCCCAGCCGTTGACTTCCTCAGCGGCGCGGCGGGCGTTCTTCAAGGAGCCGAGATCGAGCTCCAGCGTACGAGTAGCGACGGACGGGTTCGAGGTGCTGATCACGGAGGCCGTCTGCTGGACTTTGGAGGTGTTACGACCTGCGAGGATGAGCAGCGCCGGGGAGGCGGTGGCGATGGTCTCGGCAAAGACGGCGCCTAGGCCGCCGGGGGATACGCCTGTTACGAGGACTGTCTTGCCCCTGATGTGGGATGCGTACTCTTTGACGAGGTCGCTGCCGTTGGTGGAGGCGTCGAGTTGAGGGGCCATGTTGGGGTGCGTGTAAGTTGTGTTATGGTAGAGCGAAGTCAGAGATGAATGATCGAGTTTGTAACGACAACATGTTCAAGGTGCGAGATGGAAGTGTTCATATATGTGTTTGTGAATAACATCATCGTATGCCAAGACTATTACAAACGTCATGCAGCTTTCCCCTCTCGCAACATCAATCTTGTGGGTTCACGGAGAACCTTCACTTATCCCCGGACGAGTTGAACTTGCAGTGTGAAGCCCGCGGGGTGTCATATTTTAGCTTCTTACGAAACGTCCCGAAGGATTCTGGGGGTGGCACTACAGACACGATGTAAGCCCACCCCAGGCGAGCTTGGATGTATCAGAACCAATGGCGAATGACACCCCGCAAATAAACACCGTAAATCCGGGGGCTGTAGTTTCACAGAGCCTCTTGGATGCCCAGAGTGCAGCCTGCTCTAGACCGGCGATGAGGTGTTGGCTTGACCTGCCCGGCTCGATTGGATGGCTATTAGCTCCCAAGGTAAAGGTACCCGGAGTCGAGTCCGCCGATTTGAATCCATCGGCGTTTAGCTCCTTGGGGCCTTTGGTGCTCAGTGGTCGACTACCGCCTATCGCCGATGCCGTCTACCGCCTGTTTGCCATCGGACTTGGAGGGGCGGATTGATAATATAGAGAAGAAGCAGACCATGAAACTTGTGAACGTCTGTCGATGAATTTGACCGCCTTCCTGATCGAATGCTTCCGTGCTCGGAGTTTGGAGATAGCCATCGCCCAAGACCGGCGGCACAGCCACGGGATTTACCCACCGTGATCTGCAGGAGTGGCAACTTTGGAAGGTTTTGAGGCTCGCTGCCCAGTTACAGCTTTCGTGATAGTATCAGATCCCCGACTTCTCCTATCTACACGGTTGACGCATTATCCGAGCAGCCACCCCGGCAATCGTCCTGGCTGGCCCCGGCCTCACTTCCGTGCTTTTGGTGACCGCCGGGCGCCCGAGCGTTCCTTCACTCCCCACACTCCGGCCTGATGTACATTGTCAAGGGGCCCGCCGATGCTTCACTTTCGATGGGAATGACGAGGTCTGCCCCAGAAAATCCAGATACGATTACCCAAAGTGGAAAATGCAGCCCTTGCAGTCCTCAGCCAGCCTACCATTTGCCCGGGTCCTTGGCCCCATTCAGCATGGATGTCTTGGCCATAGCACATCGAGGAGTGCGTCGAGCGCATCGCCATCAAGCCCACAAAAGGACCGTAGGTTTGACGTCCTCGACTTCGCAGAGTTGCAATCCGGTGGTTTCTTACCAGTCAACCAGTCAAGATGCGGCCTGGAATACGGGTCTTGGCAGGGATCCCCCCTAGGGCGCCCGCGGGCCGCGTGCGCGGCCAATGAAGCCTCCATCTCGGACCCTGCGGCTCGTCGCCCTCGCGCGTCCGTCTGCCGTCACACCCAGACGAGCGCACCCGTACCTCGTGCTTCCCTAAATTGGACGTCGTCTCCTCGTCTGTGCTACGGAGCTGCTGACTTCTTCCTTTCCGTTTCCCCTCTTCTCATTGTCCCGTGCCGAAACTGTGCCACCGCCAAACTCTCACGACCTCGCCCGAGGAACCTCTTCCTCTGATCACGAGGCATCGCCGACTGATCGATCCGGAACCACGCTGGCAGTCAACGTGGAATTCATTGTGGTGCGCAGATCTTGGCTCTATCACGACTCGTCTTGGAGTGTACAAATGAAAAGAGAATGCCTACGCCGACAAGCCAAAACGCCCCCAACGCCGATATGCCGTCTGCAACGCCGTAGTCGACCACGGTCTCGTCCTGTACACAAGTATGTATGACACACGCACATCCATCTCGTTGACCCGTTCCGTTACTCGTCCCGGACGCAGAGAGACTCGATCCAGCGCGCCAGCTCCACGCTCTTGACGTCGATGGCCCTCCAGAAGAGGTCGCTGCCCCAGATGACCGGGACACCGAGGGCCAAAATTCCAAAAAACCACGCGAAAAGGCGGCCAAACATTCCCGCCGTTTCGGGGCCGCCGACCACTGCCCAAATGACCGGCATCCAGCGGTGCGAGAAGACATCCAAGACGGGCCCGTGGACGAGGTAGAGGGCGAAGCTGAGGTCGGCGAGGTACTGCGCCAGCGGCGTCACGAAGAGGTTCTGCAGCATCTTGATCTGCTGCAGCGCAAACACGATCTGGATGGAGCCGAGGGCGTACCAGGGGAACGACACCAGGTCGCCGCCCATGGCGAAGAAGGGCTCCATGGTGTTGTGCCAGAGACCCGACAGGCCCGGGGTGATGTCGGCGTGCTGGTTCGGCCATCCGGCGACGAAGAGCGCAAAGACGAGGTTGCCGACGAGGAAGGCCTTGAACAGAAGAGTGGCCGCAGAGTTGGACGACGCCGACCCGGACGTGACCGAGGCCTCCATGTCGGACGCCTCCTTGTCGTGGACCTCCGAGGCGGCGCGCTCGCGGCGGGCATCCTGGATCAGGCCGATCTCGGCGATGCCCATGCCGCCGAGGAACTCAAAGGCAGCCCAGTGGCCGCACTTGAGCGAGTAGATCATGAGGGCGAAGACGGTCGCCAGGCGCAGGTACGTCTTCATGCGGCTCACGCCGGTCAGGACGATAAAGAGCAGCAGCGAGTGGGAGAACTCGATGGGGATGGTCCAGAGGTGGACGTCGTAGGGCAGCAGTTGGGTGATGTCCCACTTCCAGCTGAAGGTGATCTGCCAAACGGCGTTCTTCCAGTCCACCAGCTGCGCCCACAGTGTGGGCTGCGCCTTGCCCGTCAAGCCCATGCGGATAAACACCATGATCATGAAGGTGGACGCGATAATGGGAAGAAAGAGGCGAAAGCCGCGGCGGAAAACGCTGCTCGAGAGGGTGCGATGCAGTCCATCGTAGTCGTGTTTCCTAGCTTGTTTGAGGGCCTTGAGGGAGAGGACGAAGCCCGAGATGACGAAGAAGATGTGGACCATGGGACGGCCGCAGTAGATGACGCGCAGGAAGGGCAGCTGCAGGGGCGACGAGGTGGCATGGTCGTTCTCGTCTCGGATGCCGTAGGACTGGGAGTACCAGCCGACGTGCTTCTCCGTAAAGTGGCAGAAGAAGACGATCAGGGAGGCGACACCACGCAGGCCGTCAAGCCATGAGGTCGGGTACAGGCGCCGACTCTTGAACTCGGCCGGTCGAAGTCGGCGCTGGACGAAGGAGGGCAGGAGGAAGAAGAGGAGGGCGAGGAGTCGGGCGAGAAAAGACTGCCGCTGCGCAGGAGCGTTGTTCAGTCCGCCCGGCGATGAAGGCTCGGAGTTGGCGTTGGCCAACGGGGAGTAGGAGTGCGAGGTCGGCGAGAAACGAGCGACGGCTCCACGAAGGGAGCGAATGGCTAGAGAAATCATCGCGATGGCATGCCCGTCGTCGGTGGGTGCAGAGGGGGGAGTCTTCGAGTCAGCTACGGTGCCGTGACTGCGACGGTTTTCTTCTATGGCCGTCGGCCTCGGATAACGTTCGCCCTCGGATCAGGATGGTGTCGCCGTTCAAGTCGACACGTCGGATCTCGTCTTCGGAGCGGGTGGTATGACAGATGGCGTGGCTTTGTGGACGCGGCTCGGGAGCAACGCGAGAGGAACGTCGACAACGCAGAAAGGCACGCGGGCAACCGTCGAAGGAGGGACAGGCGACGACGGAATTCGGGATCGAAAGAGTTGTCGAGGGATGATCGCACAGGTTCGCAGGAGGACGAAGGCGCCGCGCGGGGGGGATGGGGATAGGGACGATATGAGGATGGACACCAACCAAAGTGGCCCTGGATTGGTTTCGAGGATAGCGATCGACTTGGCGCTAGTTTCAGAGCGGGAAAGGGGGACCTGGAGCTAAAAAGCCGTTGGCGCAGAAGGTGAAGTTGGATTGGCGCCCGTCGGGGCAAAGGTTAACGTTAATACACAGTGTATCGCCCGGCTGGAGTAGGTACTAGGGCCTACGTAGTATTACTCCAGAGGTACTATTGGGTATTGACAAGCGGCGATGCAAGGGAAGCCGGAAAGGGGACAGGGCAAGGGGCATCAAAAAGCAATTCAACAACCAGCAAACACCGGGTCGCCTGCAGGCGTTACTCCGAGGAAGGCAGGAGAAGAGGGCAAAAAGGTGGGCGGGATGGCGACCTGAGTGGATGGATAAATGAGGCAGGATCCGTTTGCCTGTTGGTGGTCCCTTCCTTTATTTTTTTCAATTGGGAAGATGCACTGTAAAAAAACTGACATCTTTTCCAGATAATGCACAGCACACCCGACAATACCTGCCTGGTACCTACCTACCTCGAGACGTGTCAGGAAACGCGAAGGAGCGAATACGCAGGCACGAGTTCGAGTTTCTCGAATAAAGAAGTAGCGGATGCGAGTTTGCGGCGTTCAGATGAGACGAGACGCCGCGCGCTGCGGGAAGGGACGCAAACGCCACGGTGCATCATGCGGCAAGGCAAGCACGAGGGGCAAACACCACTGTGGGAACTTGGGAAGACGCGCCACACGTGAAGCAGACTTTTCTGCAAGTATCAGGTAGGCAAGTGGGCAGGCAATAGGCACCTCCTATCGATAGTTAAACACGGTACGGAATAAGTACGGATGGACACCCGGGCCTCCTTGCCTTCCATTCATTCTCCTTGCCTCCTTCCTGGCGATGCTGCAATTGCACAACACTTGCCATAGCAGGTACGGACACATAACCAAAGGTAGGAAGGCCCAGGCCCGTGTGGTTCCTTCCAGGGTCCTCCCTTTATCCCTCGCTCTTCGTGCCCATTGGCCGCAGCGGCTCCCTTCTGTCAGACCCCACGGGACTGCCCCTAGCGGCCCTTACCACCGGGTCCCGCTCTACGGCGACTTTTCCGCAAACCTTCTCCGTATTCCGATGGCAGGAAGGACTGAGATACGGGAAGCTATCAGCCAGCCGTACGAAACTGCCCGCCTGCGTTCCGCCTCATATATGAACCACGGAACGATCCCTTTCGTTGCGGAACACGAGCCGTGTGCACCCCGAAACCCGAAACCTGGAACCAATGGAGACCCGCAGGGGCAAGCGGCGCTGGCAAACACCAGACTACATGGTAACAAGGCATGGATACTTTGCGCCGTTGCCAATTTGCGTGGGGGTTGGGGTGCCTACAGGCTACTCCCCAATGGCAAACGAGGGAGGAATGATGGTAATCTCGTCTGGGTAGGCCACTGTCGTTTGGAGCCAAGCGGAACGCAAGGGCCTGGCCGAGAACCGAGAATTCCGAGAATTCGCATTCTCCCTTGGGAAGAAGCAATCTTCAGCCTGGTTTGCCGTGGCTTGCAGCAACAGCAGCAATATTGCAGATTTTGCCGGCACTCGTCTCTCGACCAAGTCTTGTCTCGTGCCTCCCGGCTCGGCATCGTCCTCCCCGCTTTCCCCGTCTCCCCTCTCATTCCTCGAGTCCGATAAGGGCCGTGGCGACACGGGCAGACAACACAGCGTGGCAGCAGTTGGTGCTTACTCACTCAGCGCCCATCGTTGTTCGGCATCACTGGAGTGGATCCGCGAGAGAGGCTTCCAGGTTGCGCCTGGGCCTATGGATGCCTGCCTACGCTGTGAAATTGGGCCTACATACGCCTTCGTGCCTGCGTGCACAAAACGCGTGCAGCACGGCAGTGAGTGACGAGACGGCTCGCGTTCGAGAGGCGATTGCGATGGCAACCTACGACGTCATTTCGAGCGGTTGAATTGCTCAAGCGCAACAGACGGCAGGAAGGAAGTAGGTGCCTTCCCTAAGGAGGGCCCTATTCATGTGCCCCAGTAGCTCCGTACCATCTGAGGTCCATAGGGCTGGCTACGTAGGTACTATGTATCTTCCTCTGCCTCAAGTGAGGTGTCCTTTAACATACCTTTACACCAACACATGAAGCTCGGAACCCAGCCTGCCAACCAAGGATCCGTCCATACTTTCTAATTACATCCAGCTAATGTGTATGAGAGCTTTCCCATTCGCCATCGAAGAGACCAGTCCGTCTCAGATCCCATCCGAATCGTGCCACCAGGAATCGAGTCACGCCGCCTGATTGACCAATTGTCTCGACACATCGCTGAAGCCGTGGAGGGACCTGTAAGCTGACTGCGGGGCCGAAGACGAGAACCACTCACCTAGTTAGTCACACACACACACACACACACACACCACCACCACCACCACCACTAGCAAGCTGCAAACCTCGTCCAGCTTCAAGCGTTCCGCATGGACTATGGGGTAGGGGAACGCACTATTTCAGCCCTACCGCTCACAGACCTCGCTCTCGCGCGTCACTTGCTTGCGTGGTGTACACTAAGGCGGACGGCATCTTGTAGATCGAATCTGACAGCCAATGGCCGACCTTATGAGAGCATTGGCTATTGTGAGCAATTGGCAGCCCGTAGGCTGCCTGCTTCGTGATTCGTGTTTCGTCACTCTGTTGTCACAGGTGCCATTACGGTATCTCAACATGCCGCTGACGGATGCTGCCGTGTTGCCTGCCGCCTCGAGCAAGCGGCCGTCCAAGGCTGACAGGCTGAGTCGCACATTGGCTACAGAACGGGAAACTCTCCTCTTGCGTTTCCCCCCTGGAACTCTTCGCACTCTCCGAGTCTCTTCATTCCTCCTCAGAGACATGGATTCGGTGTCTCAGACCCCGCAATCCAACAGGACGGAAGCCCGAGGTTTTCTGCCCACTGGCAAGCCTTGGGCGTGGCATGCATCTCATCTCTGCAACAAACGCGCCAATGCGAATTGCGCAAAATCTAAGTATACGAGGCACGCAATTCGAGGCCGGTTGCCCAAGGGCGATGCGCAACCAGGAGAGAGGCGACGTAATACGAGGCAAGGCGTCGCAAGGCAACCGACGGTCCCTCCCGCATGCAGCCTTGCCTGCACTCTGGACTCACCGATGAGAGAGGGAGTGACGAAGGGAGGGAGAAAGAGAGAGAGCCTCGGCTTTCGGTGGGCAGACAGACGGTGACTCCTCAGGGCCTGTCCTGCACAGCCCAGCGGCACGGAAGGACGACCGGTCAGACGGGTCCGGAGACAGGGCCGAAAGGATCACTGGCCGATCACACACCCCTCTACCCTCCACCCAGAGCGAAGAGAAAAGAAAGGTGCGCCGCCAATAGGCTACGGACCTACCTACGGATGTTGGCCATGCTTACCGTGCAATTGGGCGGCCGTGTTGGCCCGGACAGAGTGCTTACCCGCCAAGAAGCTGACATTACGACGGACACGCCGTCTTCGACGTCGAACCATCCGACATGCCGTAAGATGCACGTTGGTGCAAAGTCGCAGTCTTACTGCACACCGGCGGGCATCGGTGGCAAGGGAAGCATGCTAACTTGTCGGATATCGAACTCGCTGGAGTGTGGCCTCCATAACTCTCTATAGCCTACCTATAGGAGCGATATCATCACCAACGGCGGCGGGGCCGCACCACGCCTCGGATCTACCGGCGGCGGCCCGGTGCTTGCTAGTCCCAACCCCGACCCGAACAGCAACACTGCGGCGGTGCTGGTTAGCTGGTTCGAGGGCGTCGAAAACGGCCAAAACCCCACGCGATGGGATGCGATGCAAACCATGCGATCCGACGCCTTGTGGAGGACGGGAAGGGCGCATGCCTGGCAGCCAAGGTAGGCAACCTGCGGCGTCCCGTACCTAGCATTCAACAGCTAAGTTGCGCAGATGCGCAGATGCGCAGATGCGTCGTATTACCGGTATCATCATCTCAAGATGAAGTCTTTCACCCAACTCAACAAAACCATGGCCAAGAATGAAGTCGCAACGCTAGTCGCATTCGCCGAGTACTGCGACTCACATGTGTGACGGGTCTTGGCCTGGGGGAAGATCGACCCTTGCCTCGAGAATGCGTACCCATCTCGACGCAGCCGCCACGAGTCTCACAGAATAGTACCCGCATAACAGGTCCAACAGAGCCGCCAGACACACTCGCCGAAATACCCGGACGAGACAGAGTCATCATGGCTCCGATGCTACCCAGTGCCAACGGCGCAGTTGAGATGGCATGGTACGCGAGCTGAGCGCTGAGCGTATTAACCAACTCGCCAACCCTGTCGGTGTCAGGTACGAGACTATACCAACGATTGGCTCTCGTTCCATCTTGTCGACGTCGTCAGGAACTCGTCGTCTTCAGCCGTCTCCAGGCGTCCTAACTGCGTTTGGTGTGGTGTCTTGATCTCGTCCGTTTTCGTCCTCGTCGTCCGGGCCAAGGGCCGATGCCACTTTCTTTTTCTTTTTGCGTCTCCATCATCAGCAGGCAGACAACATGGCACGCAGGGTGCGCTCAGCTGCGCCCCGGGAGGCCCCCACGATGCGAGGGTTGACGAGCCGATACCGCCCATTATTGGCTCGGTCATCCACGATAGACAGGGGGTAGCCGTTGGTCCCCTACATAGCGGCATCGCACACCGTCCAATCGCCACTGACGAGTTGTCACCAGCCGCATCTCTTCATTGCAGTAGCTCCTCCGTCCGGCCAAGCCCGCTGTTCAGATGCGAGAGGGACGGACGCCTTACCGCACGGCAATGCTGCAGGCGGGACGTTTAGAGAAACCCCTCCCCCCTTTGGCCAGGACTAACAGACCGATCAACGTCTAGTGTTATTGCCTACCTTGGCTCAGGGGGTAAAGAAGAGCATTGAGAGAAAAAAATGACCCATGACAGCTCTTGTGGACCTCTGGGTATCTGACCTCAGCGCCAATTCGGAGCTACGACCTACAGTCTAGCTACCCAGGTAGTTAGTGTACCCGACTACCTTGCCTTGCTATGTACGTCGTCGGAGGGGGGCCCGCCCAGCCTGGTGATCTTTCCTCAACACCAGCAACGTGGGTACCTAGTAGTAGCAGATGCAATGGCTGCTCCATACCTCTCATGCCCCTTCCCTTTGCTTTCCGCCTCGCACTGCCGCAAGGCAGGCAGTAAGGCGGGCAGGCAGGCAGGGTACCTTTGCCTGCCTCGACTAGCACACGTGCTGGAATTCCATGTGATTCCCATGTTCGCCTCGAATTGCACCCCTCCCCCTCCCCTTCACCCCATGAGAGCCCCAGTCCGTACTACAAGGAGGAGGAATCTGCAGCTACATATATGAAGGAAAGGGTCTTCCCCCTCCGACGACAACAGAATTCCTTCCTAATTTCCTCTCTCTCTCTAGACCTACCTTGACTGATATACCCATCTCACTCTTTTCTTTTCCTCTCCCAGTTTGAAGTTTGAAGCGAACTGGACCTCTTCGACATGTCTCACCAACAACCACAAGAACAGTTCCCCAGGAACCAGCCGGCTCTGACCGAGAGGCTAGCAGCAGCTCGCCAGCTCGTCCAGAAGTCCATCTCCGCAGTTCCTCCTCACCCAGAACCCGCCGTCGGTGCCAACTCGGAACAGGCCGAGCCTGGCAACTTGCTCCAAGATGTGAAGAAGCTCGGCTTCGAGGACTTTGATACCCTCGTCAACTTCTTCCAGTCGGCCGTCGAGGGCCAGATCAACGACAACGAGCTGCTCCTCGAGCACCTCATCCAGCTCTTTGCCAAGCTGCCCCAGAACACCGTCAAGGGAAAGAGGCTCGAGAATGGCCTTATCCACCAGTTGTGGAACGGCATCGACCACCCTCCCATGACCACCCTCGCCGAGGAGCACAAGTACCGCGCTGCCGATGGCTCGGGCAACAACATCCACGACCCCAAGATGGGTGCCGCGAACACGGCATACGCCCGCTCCACCCCGGCCAAGAGCTACCAGAACCCCAACCAGCCCGAGCCCGAGATGATCTTCGACATGCTGTTTGCCCGTGGCGCCGAGTTCAAGCCCCACCCCAACAAACTCTCCAGCGTCCTCTTCTACCTGGCCACCATTATCACACACGACATCTTCCAAACGGCAAGTCCCAATCTCTCTCCCAAGCCCGCACTCTTTGTCGCTTTAGGACCGTCTCTAACAAGATGCGCGATACAGGACGGTCTCAGCGGAGTGAACAAGACTTCTTCCTACTTGGACCTCGCTCCCTTGTACGGTAGGAACCAAGAGGAGCAGGACGCCATGCGCACGGGAAAGAATGGCCTGCTCAAGCCCGACACGTTCTCCTCGAAGAGAGTCCTCGGCTTTCCCCCGGGTGTCGGCGTCCTTTTGATCATGTTCAACCGCTTCCACAACTACACCGTCACTCAGCTGGCAAAGTAAGTCGCCAAAGCGGCTTTTCGTGCTCTCTGGATAAGCACCGCTAACCGCTGCATCAGGATCAACGAGAATGACCGGTTCCCCAAGCCGTCTGCTGATGAGCCAGCAGACTCGGCCAAGTGGAAGAAGTACGACAACGACTTGTTCCAGACGGCTCGCCTGATCGTTTGTGGTCTCTACGTCAGCATCATCCTCCGGGACTATGTCCGCACCATCCTGAACATGAACCGCTCGCCATCCAGCTGGGCTTTGGATCCCCGCACCAACGAGGGCAAGAGCATCCTCAGCCAGAACACCCCCGAGGGAACTGGCAACCAGGTGTCCGTCGAGTTCAACCTCATCTACCGCTGGCACAATAGCATTTCGCCCAGAGACGAGAAGTGGACTCAGGATGTCATGAAGAAGGTCCTCGGCAAGGACCCTTCAACCATGACCTTGAAGGAGTTTGGCCACGCCATGCGCGACTGGGAGCAGGAAATCCCCAATGACCCTGCTGCGCGCGGTTTCATGGACCTGCCCCGCAACGCAGACGGCACTCTTCGGGAGGAAGACCTGGCCAAGATCTTCACAGAGTCTGTTGAGGATGTTGCCGGCTCCTACGGCGCCAACAGGATCCCAGAGGTCATGCGCCCCATAGAGTTGATGGGCATTCAGGCTTCCCGGAACTGGAACTGCGCCACCCTGAACGAGTTCCGCGAGCACTTTGGCCTGACCAGGCACCCGACATTCGAGGACATCAACCCGGAGCCCGAGGTGGCCGAGAAGCTGAGGTTCCTCTACGGCACTCCCGACGCCGTCGAGCTGTACCCCGGCCTTATCGCCGAGAAGGCCAAGCCTCCCATGGCTCCTGGAAGCGGCCTCTGCGGCAACTTCACCATGACTAGGGCCATCTTGTCAGACGCTGTCGCACTGGTTCGGGGCGATCGCTTTTACACCATTGACTATACGCCCAAGAACCTGACCAACTGGGGGTGAGTTTTCCTCTGTTCATTCAAGTGACTGGTATGGCTGACGCTGATGAAACTAGATTCAACGAAGTCAACTACGACCACAATGTTGACCAGAGCCACGTTTTCTACAAGCTCGTGTTCCGCGCTTTCCCCAACTCGTTCGTCAACAACAGCATCTACGCCCATTACCCATTCACGGTGCCTGAGGAGAACAAAAAGATTCTCGAGAGCATCGACAGGGCCTATCTGTACTCCTGGGAAAAGCCCAAGACGAAGCCGCCGGCGATCGCGCTCCTGTCCCACAAGGCAGTCAGCGAAGTCCTGTACAACCAGCAGGACTTCAAGGTCGTCACGGGAGCCGCCATCCGCCACCTGGTCGCCCAGCCTGGAAAGGATTACGGCGCTGACTTTTGCCTCTCCGGCGACACCAAGGTCCACGCCGCGAACCGCACGTTGGTCCGCAAGGGGCTCATCTCTGGCCCGTGGGAAAAGGAGGTGTTCAGGTGGTTCAGCCATGCGGCGCCCAAACTGATCCAGCAAAACAGCTTCGCCATCCCCCGCGGAAGCAGGGAGGTTGACCTTGTCCGCGACGTCATCAACCTGACCAACGCACGCTTCAATGCTGCGCTTTTCTGCTTGCCCATCAAGAACGAGGAGTCTCCCTGGGGTGTCTACACCGACCAAGAGCTGTACGCAGCTCTCGGGGCCATGTTCCAGTGTGTTTTCATGGACGCCGACATTGCCAACAGCTTCAAGCTGCGCACCATCGCTCGCGAACTTGCCCAGGACATGTCCAAGATCGTAACGCTGGTTGCGCAGACCGTATCCAAGGCGGGCTTGATCACCGACATCGTTGCCAAGATCCGCGAGGGCGAGGCCTCCCTCCCCACCTACGGCAATCACCTGCTCGAGCGTCTACTTGCCGACAGCAAGAACATCGAAGAGACTGTCTACACGACCATCATGCCAGTTATCACTGCCAACGTCATAAACCAGTCCCAGGCCATGTCGCTCGCCGTCGACTACTACCTTGGCGACGCGGGAAACAAGCACCTGCCTGAGCTTTACCGGTTGGCCCACGAGAACACTGAGGAGGCGGATGAGCTGTTGATGAAGTAGTACGTTTTACCAATATTCCTTTCTTATGTTGAACCGTTCTGACTTGACTGTAGTTTCCTCGAGGCTTGCCGTCTGCGCGCCCCGATCGCCGTCCACCGCGAGGCTGCCACCACGCAGGTCGTCACTGACTACGTTCCTTCTTTGGTCAAAGAAACGGACCCTGCCACCCGCGATCCCATTGCCAACCCCGACATCGAGGCCAGCAGGCACGAAGTCAGGATCCCCAAGGGCACCCATTTCATCTGCAACTTCATCACCGCTGGCCGCGACCCTGCCATCTTCCCGGACCCCAACGAGGTGCGCCTCGACCGACCCCTCGACTCGTACGTCCACTTCGGCATGGGCCCTCACTGGTGTGCTGGCAAGGAGATGAGCCGCGTCGGCCAGACGAGCCTGTTCAAGCAGATCGTTGGCCTCAAGAACCTGCGCCGGGCGCCGGGCGCACGCGGCGAGATCAAGAACTTCCCGGCCGCGGCGTGGCAGGGACAAGTCGGTCTTCCGGTGGAGGGACAGAACGGAGACACTCAGCCGAAGCCGTGGATTGGTCTCCGCGCGTACATGACTGCTGACCAGAGCTCGTACTGGCCCGTTCCGACGACGATGCGCGTGCAGTGGGATGCTTAGACGGGTGATGTGTCTTTGAGATGTACGAGAAATGTATGATTATGAACGGACACATGAAAAATTGCCAGTGTGGGAGGATACAACATCAATATAGCGTCTTTTAGTTCGAACCAAGTTTCTAGTGTAGTCCTATTTACCAAGGAACTTACTGCAACCCAGGGATATTTCGATGGAGAATTACATGAAGATGAGGCAGCTCGGATCGAATACAATGTTCTCGAAACTGTGCTTTGACTGACGGCTCTGAGGAAGTTCTAATACCCGCACCCCGTCAGCGTGACGAGCTCCCCTGTCCGGGTGCAGACTTTAGCAAAGAATAAAACCCGCTAAATAGCGAGCACCTCTCATCCAAAACCGTAGTGTTGAATGGAACTGCAACGGCCGGCACTTCCCCGACGTCGCCGAGGACCAAGGTATCAACAGGGGCATAGTTGGACCCCACGGCCGGCCAGCCCGGTCCAGAAGCCAGGTTCTTCACGAATCGCGCAATAGCGCCCCTGAAGTACTCGTAAACAGCATACGATTGCGGGGTGTGAGGGGCGGTCGGTGACGTGAAGAGCAGGATGATCTCGGACCCGTGGAACTTGCCCAGCCAGGAGTATTCTTCTGGGAGCAGGTGCAGGATAGAAGCGTTGAAGGTGTAGCGCCATGTTGGGATGTTGTTTGAGGCAGCTGTTGACGCGAGTTCGGATTGGGGCTGTGGGTGTGTTAGGAGATGGAGGTGCTGTGTGAAGTTGGGGACTTACGCAGGTCCAGAGGTAGTCTGTGTAAATGGCCGCAGCGATGTCAAAATCTGTCTTGAGCTTTGGGTTGGAGCGGTAGGTTGATACTATCCTTTCTGTTACTTCTTCCGGGATGAAGGCGGGAGGGAAGAATGCGGATAGGAAGGTTTTGAGGTTGATTTGGTCGTTGATCAGGCCTCTTCCTTCTTCTGCCACGGTCCCTGTTAGGATTGGGACTTGAGCGACGTTCTTGCTTTTCCAACGCTCGATGGGGTTTGGTAGGACTGTGATGTTGTCTTGCTGCGGGCTGAATGTGATTCTGTCTTTTCGCATGGCGTGCGTGAGGTTCGAGGCTGGGACTTGGGTCATGCAGGATAGGTTTCTGGCGGGACAGCCTACGGCGGCGGAGAGTTGGGACCACGCGGAAGCGTCGTTTGGAGATGGGGAGGAGAGGGGCCCGAAGCTCATCTGTCCGCTTGACATTATCGCCGCGCGGAACGGCGGGGAGTGAGAATAAGCTTGGAGGTGGAGGTCTACTGCGAGGGAACCCGCGGACTGGCCCCAAATCGTGACTTTTTCGGGATCGCCGCCGAAGGAGGCAATATTTCGCTGGATCCATGCCAGAGCTGCGCGCTGGTCATGTAGGCCGAGATTGCGCTCTGAGAGAGGGATTTCAGGGGAGGAGGGGAAACCGAAGACTGGGTTGTGTTAGCTCGAGACTTGAGGTATGGAGGGTGGGGAGATACCGTTTGTTCTGTAGTTGAATGTTACGGCGATTATGTCTTCATAGGCTGCGAAGGGAGATAGATCCAACTGCCCGTGGCCGAGTTGCCAGCCCCCGCCGTGGATGAAGACGAGGACTGCGCGGAGGGTGGGTGATGGGGAAGGGACGAAGATGTTTATGAACAGGCAGTCTTCGCTCTCCGGCGGTGGAGGGGTGTTGAAGAGGGTTTGTAGGAGTTTTGGTCTTGGGCCGAGTTCTTGATTTCGGTCAGTGGGTGTTTAAGGGTTTTGTTTGGGGGTGAGAAGAGGGATGGATGGGTTGCGTACCGTTGAGACCGAAGTTTTGGTGGCATGCCGGGCCGAAGTTTGTGGTGTTTAGGGGGGAGGACCATGGGGATGGATCTGAAGGGCGGGAGAAGCGTTGGGCCGTGGCGTAGGGGATGCCTAGGAATTTGCTCACGGTGGCCGCATTGTTTGGGAGGTTGGTTGACAGGCCGTTGATGACTCCGGAGGAGATGGTGACGGTTGGCGGCGGTGAGATCGTGGCTGTTGCGCGGGTGGATAATACGAGGATCTGCTGAAGAAGCATGATGGCAATTGTAGCTTAATAATTCCAATAAGGACACGAAGCGAAGACGCAAAGAATGAATCGAAACCAGGTGACTGTCAACGGTGATGTGGAATTATACTGACATATTTATATCAAAGCCCAGTTCTGTTGGCAAACCTGTGCCAAAAGACTGATGGACATTGGGCTCATCTCACATAGGTAGGAAACCGAGGCCACGACTGACGACGATCGATACTTCAAAAAGTTGCGACGGCCAGATTTGGCGCCTACTCTGTATGGCTGAATCTGCGTCTGACATGCTTTCCCGTCCCCTCGGGTAAGCTTTCTGGCATGTCTTACCCTGCTCGCCCGCCACGGCTAGCATGAACACGAAAAACGAGGCCAAGACGTGGCTTGCGCGAGGGAATGCGACCCCAACCAACACGAGATACGAGGGCGAATCGGGGTTGGGAGTTGCATGCCAGCGGCGCAAGCTGGGCTTCGCGAGATCAGAAGACATGACGAATAGCTCAAACTTATGAGTGGGGATTTTATGAGAAGTTGCAGAGACTGAATTGACACCGATTTTGAAAAGAAAAAGAACAAAGGGAACTAGCAGCGGATGACAGGACTAGTAATACAAACAACGCTTCGTCCCTTCGTAAACCATTACCTCGCGCGCACATTCGCTCGAGTAACCCTCCCCGAACCCAACCCTCAACCAAGTCCTCACAGACAGCACCTCAGATGGGCTCCGGGCTGTGAGTTATGACAATGGACGGCAAAGGCGGCTTCAAGACGGGGACTCCACGAGACACACCCAACTGCCCAACCGTAGTATCCCCTCCCACCGAAGAGCTGATCGATCCGTCCCGCCGCACCCCCGTGTCCACGGCCAACTGCTCCCAATCTCTCGCCCACGCGGTCCCCGGAGGCGGCGGGCACGGCTTGTCCACGTCCACGGGCGGCGCCTTCCCGGGGATGAGAATGTCAGGCGGCGCGGGCGTGATCGTCACGGCCGGCGGTCGTGGTGCAACCTTCTTGGCTGGCGCTGGCTTGGGCTTCACGGCGGTCTGCTCCAGCTCGGGCAGCGGCGGGAGCGGCTCCGGGATGGGGAGCATGATGCCCAGCGAGTCCGGGTGCGGGTACGGCAGGGGCGGGACGGGGGGCGCGACGGCGTCGCGGGTCGTCAGGCGCTTGGGGTAGCTCGCTTTGCGGACGAGGCGGGCTCTGGCGGGGGCTGGGACGGTGTGCCGGTGGTTAGCGGGGAAGTAGTAGTAGGCCGGGGGAGTCTGGGTCCGGCTCGGGGGGCGGCTGGTGGGCGCTTCTACCGCTTTGGTTTTGGGGTCCTCCTCGTCCTTCTTTGCTTCTTCGTCCGGCTTGGGGGAGTCTTCTTCGACGAGGGTGACGGTCGTGCGGCGCTGGAAGCAGGGGAGGTCGAAGGGGTGGGCTGAGATTTCGAGGACGAGGATGATTACGATTGCGCTTGCGCTGGGGGGATTAGCTTTGAAGGTGAGATGGGGAGTTTTGGTGACTTACATTCCCACGATGGAGATGGCGAGGTTTAGCTCTGTGATTGGGCTCTCGACGAGGAAGCCGGGGAAGCCTGCGATGGCGACGGATGATAGGATGACGGCGGGGATCCAGAGGAGTAGCCCCAGCCGGGAGACGATGATGGCCCAGGAGACTAGAGGCGACTGCATGGCCTGTTTTCTTACGAACTGTTCGTTGCGGAACGAGACCAGGAGGTGCAGCACGAGGTACATCGGAGATATCATCGACTGCCGAGCGTGGTTAGCGGATCATTCCAGGACATGACAGGGGGAGGGCGGTCTCACGGCGAAGAGGATGAAGCTTTGGGTGAGACAGTCCCGCTTCCCCGACCTCGAGGGCCGGAACTGGAGAGCTGACGTGGTCAGGCCTCCGCCTGCGGAGATGAACAAGAGGAACATGGCGATGCTGATGAGGATGGGGAGCGGCTTCGGGGGCGATTTGGTGGAGACGTCGCTGCCTGACATGGACGACTTCGTCTCCAACGACTCGACGCTGACGGCGTCGTCGGCCTTGCCTTTGGCGGGAGGAGCCATTGTGAGAAAGAGAAGAGATGAAGTGGCTTTGCGAGAAAAGAATTGCCTGTGGTTGTGAATAGAGCTCATTGTTCTTGAGGCAGACCCTTATATCTCTCGATTGAGGATGGCTGGACATATCGCGATGCTCCCGGGGCGGTTGCTGGTGTGGCGGGCGACTACTCGGCATTCCAACATGAGACAAGCGTTTGGGGGCCAGAAGTCGTTGACGAGGGGCACGCTAGAGCCACTCGAGACTTCAAACTGATGATCAGTCTTTGCATTCCTCATTCCGGCTGTCGTGTTAGAGTGTCGGGCTGGGCTGAAGGGCTCGATGTGGCTGACGTTTCTCAACTCGATCGTGATGATGCCGGCGAGTCTTGATTTCGTGTCAAGGGACATGAGATTGACACCATCGTGAAGAGTGCCCAGCTCAGGAACCACTTGGCCGAGAGACGACGCATCAAGTTAGGTCAACAGGGAGAACAACAGTACAGCATGGGGTTGGTCGAGATGGCGCGACGTGCGTGCATACAGAAGTGTCATGAAACTTGAAAAAATACGGTATGCTTGCGATAACAAACTCCAAATCATATATTCAAAGGAACCAACGGGTCCTATTATGTATCCAAAGGGCCATTTCGTGGCAATGAGCGGAAGCCTTGCCATCCGCAGAGAGCGCCGTCAGAGGCGCCAAATGAGAGATTATTGAGGCAAGATGTTGGTCGGGGCCAAAAGCACAACCTAGCCGAAAGGAAAGCGGTCACTCAATCCAGTTCAGACTCCAGCCTCCTCATCAACTCGATTCACACCTCAGATCAGCTCTCCCAGACGCGCCTCGCGGTCACCCGCCCAGTCATCCTTCTCGTAGAAACGGAACACGAGATCGTAGTCCTCAAAGTCGTGGACGATACGGTCGATGCGACGGTATCCCCGGACGGGGTCGACGAGGCGGTTGGAAGCACTCGCCCTAGAGACGTGGCTGCTGCCCATGCCGTACGGGTTGGCGCTCTTGCCCTTGGCCTCGAAGAGGGTGACGCTGAAGCGGCCGGGCTTGAAGATGTCGACAACGTGCTCGATGATCTCGGCAGTGGTGCGACCGCTCTGGCCGCCGGGGACGTTGGTCTCGAAAGACGCGAACGAACAGTTGGGCTCAGGGGTGACGTGGACGGTGAAGTAGTGAGCGGCGTTGGCGCCCTTCTCATTCTTGGTAGCATCCTCGTCGTCGGTGACGGCAGGGACGACACCGTTGGCGGAAAATCCGCAGGGGCCGAACATGTAGGCGTCGACACGGGCACCGGGGTACTTGCTCGTGGGGTAGACGCTCGACAGGCCGCAGCCCTCGGAAACGACGGTGCCGAGAGCGTGGCCCTCGGTGGTCATGGCCTCCTTCAAGGCGCGGTCAGCGTCGGAGAGGTCTGACTCGCCGACCTGGGCGAAGACGTCGACGGGCTCGTCGTCCGAGCTCTTCTCGTGGACCTGGGAGATGTCGCCCAGGCTCTGGTGGGCGCTGTCCCGGGCAGCCTGGGTCTGCGGCAAATGCTGTTTGTCGGTAGCGACCGCACTCGCGTGCGACAAATAGAATTGCTTCGCGTTCTCGGGGTCGAGGTCGGTCATGAGAATCTCCAGCGTCTCGTCGTTGTGCTCCTCGACGCCGCTGCTGAAGCTGGCGACGCTGCCGGTGGGAATCTTGGACACGGAGCCTCCGAGGGCGTCCTCCTTCTCGTCCGGAGTGCGAGGGGGCGTCAGAGTGTTGTTCGGCGACGTGATGTAGAGGTACCAGTGGTCCCCGTTCATCTTGCCCACCATGTAGGCGCTGCCGCCCTCGAACATGTCGTCCAAGTACTTCACCTCCTGCCTCCAGCTGCGGTGGGGACCCTGTTGGCGGTCGGGGAACAAGAAGTTCTTCCGGCTGTAGAAGACGCGGTAAGGGGTGGCAGCGGCCTTGATGTCGGTGGCCTCCTTGGCATTGTGGAAGGGGAAGCCGGCGTGCTCTGCAGCAATGTGGAGCAGGCGCTGCAGGCCCAGCAACAGAGTGGTGGTGCCGCAGGTCTTGAGGATGAGCTTGTGGGGGAAGACGAACAGGCTCGACTCGGAGAGCAGGTAGGCGTCGACGGAGTCGGACTCGAGGACGGACAGGATCTTGCAGTTGACCATGTCAAGCATGGTAACCCAGGTGTCGGCAGAGACGGCCTTCAGTCCATTGGGCTGGGCGCTGGCGGGGAGGGCCTCGGGGCCGGGGGCGAACCAGACCTCGAGGAGCTTCTCCGGGCCCTCGAAGGCGTTGCTCGAGTCTAGGTCGGCAGCCACATCGTGATTGATGGTCAGATGAGGGGTTGCCTCGGCGGGAGACAAGGCATAGTCGTTGGGGACCGAGAGGTTGACCATCTTCAGCAGGGTAGGCTGTTTGGGCGCGTCCCAGAGACGACTGGAAGAAGTATGGACGTAGTTGTGTTTCTCGGAGGAGGGCTAGAAGTCCGCGGGACACTAGCTACCGCTCAAACGAACTTTGCGGCGTTCGTTCGAGAGAGTAGGCCCACAGGAAGGTGGACTTTCGTGGAGGCTGGCGGAGCCAGCAGCAATAATATGGATGGAGGTGGTGTAACGTCGCTCGAAAGGACGTTAGGGAGGCCGGGCTTGGAGGGGTAGGAGGAAAACCCTTGGGACCGGAATTGTGGCTCGAGAGATGGGCCTCGCTCTGGCAGACACCGATACCTGTGGCGGAGTATCGGACCTAGCAGACGAGGTTATCTGCGCGATCGGGATTTGGAGGGCGGTGGGCGAGGAGGAGAGCAGGAAACTCGTCGTCCGTCAGTCGAGGTGATTGGTGCTTGGGTATTCAGCAAGTGTTATCTGGGCCTGCAGCAGAGACAATTGTTAGACGAGGACTTTTGGTAGAATTTCTTTTGCCAGAGGTGCGACATGTAGATATCTTCTCGAGGGATCGGAGAGGACATTAGGACATACTTTGCGGGCTTGTAGAGGAAGCGGAGGAGGTCGATTCGGTTCATAGACGGCCAGGAATCGGCTGCGATAGCGGGGCAGATGGGCCGACGACTACTAGATGCGCGTCGTGATCATTGAGAGGTGCGATTCGGTGGAAGTTGATTGCAAAGAAAGCTGGAGCTGGTTGCGCGGGGTAAAATGTAAGTCGCGATATATCGTGATGTGTGCTTGCTGTCTCGTGATGGGAAGAAATAGGTCGATGACTGCGGTATGAACGGCCTGCTGGAGGCAGAAATGATGGGACTCGAATGGTCAGAAAGACGACGGACTCTGAAAGATCAGAAAGATTTCCCGTTACAGAGAGGAACGGCTTCACAACCGGGTGTCGGCGTGGAGAGGAAACAATTTTGAAGCTCCGGGCGGGATTCTGCGATTGTGGTGGTCTTCGGTGGAGGGGGACGACAGGTCGTGCAGCATCAGTGGGTAAAGAAGAAAAAAAAAAGTTGCTTCTGCGCCGAGTAGCGTGGCTGCTACGCTGGTGGGATGGGGCGACCCCTCGTCCGCTCTCCACCAGAAATTTCAGCCCAAAGTGCGAGGTTAAAGACGCTGGTACATGGTGCACTACGGCAACGGCGTGCCTGCAGTACCTATACCTAGGTATTTTAGCAACTTTGTCAAGTACACATGTACCGTGGACTATGCCATGTGGTGTGGTACTTCCATCTCATGTCCCTTCCATATGTTCCGTCCCGTCCCGGCCGGGATTTCTTGACTCGACTTTCGCATTGCCTTCCTTTTCATCGCCAGTTGTTTCTGCTCTCCTTTGAGTCTCTCTGGCTTACCCGGCCCTTGCGCGCAATCAGGACCGTCTCGCCGGTGAGAAACATGGTGGTGGGGAGCTCTGCCCGGGATGGAACGGATCCAGGAGACGAGTTCCCGTCTCTGTGGAAGTGACAGACACCAAAAGTACCTCCCTGCCTAAGACAGAGAGGCAAGGTACCGAACGAAGAGGTAGGTCTAATGTGCTGGCTCATTGGCTGCTACAGCGCCTGCGTCCACTGAAGAATGATGCGAGACGTCATTTTCGCCGACTGGCCTGGCCGACCTCCGGCCCACGGCACCTCGAATCGTCGTCAATGGAGGGGTAAGCTGCACCAAACAGACACACCAAATGCAATGTATGATGCCCAGAACGCTTCACTCAACGGTTGACGGTCGTTGTCGCTGCGAATTCATTTCCCCTGGGAAGCGGTGACACACAATGTGAGGGAACCAGCGTTGTATTCGTTTGCATCTCCGTCATGTACACGTATAGATGCGGTGAGCTGAGCCACTATGCCATGCACGAGGTCGGTACCGCCGTCGTGTTCGTCGCAGGTAGTGATAATACGCAGTACCTACACCGGGTACTCTGACAGCAGTTGCGCACCGTACAAGTCAGGCACCGCTGGAACTTTGGCGGGGCATTTCTGGGGAGCTCCCAAGGATTCTGCCAGTTTTCCAAGGCCGCCAACCTGCCACGCATCGACTTCTGGGCCGTACATCGAGCGCTGGCTTCTAATAGCGGGGTTGCGGCGCGTTGCATCGTCGTACCTAGGTGGGTAGGGTTTAGATACCTAGTCGTCTGCGCGCGTCCATCGTAGTGCGGCCCGGCGCATCTGATAGCCTCCGTTGCGCTGATAAGCATCCGCGGGCGCCGTACCTGGCTCATGAAGTCCGGGGCGTGGTATTCCAACTCTTGATGCCCTCCTGGTTCCTCTCTCTTCCGCGGTCGTCGCCGGGGCTGGTGTAGGATATTCACGACTGAGCCTGGCTGTCGATTGTCGTTGTCAACTTGGTCGTGATTTCGCTGAAAATGCGCGAGAGCGAGCAGTCCTGGTACTTCTCGACGAGGGTGTCGCCTTGGGGCTGCTCCTCCGCCGGCTTGCTCATCTCGTGGCCGTTGATCTGCGTGCCCTGGGGATACTGAGGTCTCCTGCCCGACTCGACGAGCTCGCCGAACTGGGGATCGATGGGGACGGTGCCGAGGAAGGGCACCGAGAACTCCTGGGCCATGACGGCCCCGCCGCCGGAGCTGAAGATGTTGGTGCACTCGGAGCAGTGCGGGCAGACGAAGCCGCTCATGTTCTCGACGACGCCGAGCACCTTGATGCCGGTCTTGACGCAGAAGTTGAGCTCCTTCCTCACGTCCGCCGTCGCCACTGCTTGGGGGGTCGTGACGACCACCGCGCCGGCGACCTGTCCGGGACGGGCGTCTCGCATGAGCGTCTCGGCGAGGGAGATGTGCTCGTCGCTCGTACCGGGCGGGGTGTCGATGAGGAGGTAGTCGGTCTCGTCCCACAGGACGTCGGACAGGAACTGCCTGACCATGGCCGTCTTCTTGGGGCCGCGCCAGACCACAGCGTCGCCGCGACGAGGCAGAAGGAAGCCGAGACTCATGGCGCGGAAGGAGCCGATGCCCTTGTCCTCAACGGCATCGTGGACCGGGACGGGGAGCCAGCCGCCGGGGGCCTGGGTGACCTTCTCGGCTTCGATGGAGAGCATGCGGGGGATGGAAGGGCCCGTCAGATCAACGTCGAGAACGCCGACGGAGAAGCCCGCGAGGGAGAGCGAGAGAGCAAGCTGGGTCGTGACGGACGACTTTCCGACGCCGCCCTTGCCCGACAGGACCTGTGCAAGTCAGCGTGGGTTTCGACGACGACGCGTAGTGGGATGGCGGGGTAATACCAGCACGATGTGCTTGACTTTGGAGAGCGACATTTTGGGCTGTTGTGGGTGCTCTGAAGCCCAGGGTGTACGGTGAGGTATGTGATTGTTGTCTGAGAAATCAGAAGCAACGAAAGGCTACCTGGAAGAAGTTTAAGTGAGCAATGAGGCGTTGAAGTCTGAGAGTTGAAGAGCAAGTCAAATCCGACTCATTTCAAAGCGAAGGCTAGACATGCGATGCCCCCACCTGTCGGCCGGGCCGTGGTTGGTAAGCATTCAATCTGTCACTGGCATCGCCATCAGGGCACCTACCCAAGACACGTTGGAGCGAAATAGGTGGAATGTAGTAGTCCAAGTGGTTCAAGTGTAAAAATCTGGCTCGTGTACACGCTTGCCACTGACAGACTTCGACACGTTCGAGAAAGATTCCATCAGGTAGGGCCATTTCACTACCGCCTCTGACATGCCGTCATCGGCGCTCGGTTCTTATCTTATCGGCTCTACCTACCTAGGTTCCAGCCACTGTATCTCCAGTAGGTATTCAGTGTCCAAGCAGCTAGACACCTACCTAAAGGACCAACAAATGCATCGTACCTGACATATCGCCCGTCAACCTTCTGAGAGTGAAACAATACCTGGACATTATGGTCAAAGCAGACGTAAAACACGTGTTTTTCAACATGCGTTTCTCTGCCCCTAGACTCAGAGGTAGTCGTTCCTCCGGCCATTGTAGTCCTTGGCAATCAAAAGGCTTGAAACTTGTTCGTGTTCTGAAAGATGCAGCTTTCGTCTGAGGACGTGTGGGGCAAAGTGCTGAGTCAGGAAATACCACAGCGCAATTCCCCTGAAGTTCACTGCTCCAGGGCCGCGCAAACACTGCAAAGTCCGTCGCAGCCACTCAGACGAGCTGCCGGCATCCGCGAGACAAAGGCGGCAGTGGAGGTCCCACCTTTCGTCCTGGACGGATCCACCAAGGCTGTCCGGTACCTACACTTTGTACCTCTTCCAGCTCAGTCTGAACTCCGTCTCGTCCATCGTTTCCGTCCCTCGTTGAGCAAAAGCCTTTTAATCTGCCTTTGAGCTCCTCGCCGACCCCGAGAATCATCCGCCCCTCAATTCGTACGTCACCTGTGCTACCGTTCGTTCCGCTGTAACCTATCAGCCTTCTGTTCGGCTTGGGCGCCGGACAACCCAAATTGCCCGAGCTCCCGTCGCGCATCACCAACGCGATCCGGCGACGAATATGTCCAACTGAGGCCGCACCGCCGCCACGACAGCTCGCGGGAGCGCACATCCCAGCCGATCACGCTCCCGCAACACCATGATCCGTGGTGACACACAATGGACGATCCATGGGGCTCTCCGTGGGCCACAACAGACAGCCCAGCGCCGCCGTCTTCCAGTCCTTCCAAGACCATCCTCGAGCCTCCGCCGCCAGCCTTCCTCTCCACCCCGAACAACCTGACCGTACCCTCCAGCCAGTCGCCATGGATCGAAGACGATGCATTTGGCGACTGGGCATCTCCAGATCCCGCACAAGCTGGCGGCGCGTCGCCTTGGACCTGGGGAAACGACGCCGCCCCGATTGAGCAGCTGACCCCGAGCTACGAACCGAGACGGAAGAGCAGCACCCCCAAGTGGCCCCGAAGCCGATCAGCCTCGCCAGGCTTCAGAGCACCCATAACCCCGAGTAGCATCTCGCCGGGCCATCTATCGCCGGACCCGTGGGCGAACCACGTTCCTTCACTTACGAAAGACGACCCCGAACCCATTGCACATCTGCCCCAGATACCGGACGTTCCTCCATTGAGGCTCGAAGATGGTCCGCTGGACCTGGAATCGCATTCACCGAAGCAAATAATAGAAGAATATAATATTACAGACGAGCCAGCAACCCTGCAATTTAGCGAATTCAGCGAGTCTATACCCGAGCCGGCCCCAAAATCTTTAGACCAGACCGATGCTGCCGAGCCCGAACCCAAACCCATTCCCCAAGCTTTCGAGAAAGACGATGGACCTTCTCCTTCTTCAGCTTCCACGACGTCCCACGAGGACGAGGAGTTGCCGGATACGCGGCACGCCGACTCGCCCATTACCTCGATCGAAGATAATCCGCTGCCCAAGAACTTGCGAAGGAAACCCTCTTCCAAAGTCCAGGAGCTCGTTGAGATGTATGATGGGATCTCCAGGAGGACAATTGTCACCCCCGAACCTCCTTCCACACGACGGAGCGCAAGCCGAGACCCTGAGGCGGACGTAACGAAGTCTTCGACAAACGATTCGAAGGACACCGACTCCGAGGACGACGAGCCGGCAGCAGGGCACACCTCTTCTGATTCGGCAGAACCCGTCGTCGAGGACCCGGCAGATGATCTCGCCGACGTCTCACAGGAGTGGGAGGAAGAAAGGAAGTCGACCCGCCCGGACCACGAACCGTTTGAAGTAGACTTGACCAAACTCGACGAGCTCGTACCCGAGCCAGCCCTGGACGACCCGAGAGATGCTGGGGAGGTCTCGGATAGAATTATCACAGACAGCTTTACGGACATTTCGGAACGCAAAATGTGGTACAGAGTTTCCCGCCACGAGTCCATGCGGAAGTATAACGTGGGAGACGACGAGAACTACGTGCGGATCACGTGGTCCAACTCGACGATGCGGACCGAGACGATGGCGATCGTGCGTCGCTGGATGGAAGAAGATTCCATGGGCGGTCGAGCTTTCCGTGGCGGTTTGGCGGGGAAGACAGGCGGCAAGTTCTTCGGCTGGGACTCGACGACGGAATCTACGCCAGTTGATCTCGACCGAGTATTTGGGCGAAAGACGAAGCGACAAGCTTCCATGCACCGGCCGACGCACTCCATCGGTGCTCTTCCTTCTCTCAAGACGGTGCCGATGATTCCTGGCTCCAAGGAAAGCACGCCAGCTTCAGCACAAGCCAAGGACAACTGGGAAGGGCTTGCGACGTTCGGATGGAGCAGCGGTGCCGGTGATGCGAAGCCAGCGCAAGAGACGAAGCAACCAGAGCGGACGACATTCAAAAAGCCGTTGCCCTTGGGATTTTCTGGGTTTGATAACACACCCAAATCACATGCTTCGCTGCCGGCGTTCACGAGCAAGCCGATGATACCGCCCACGCCTGTTGTGGACACAACGAATAATAACAAGGAGGACGTTGACGAGGACGAGGATGATGAATGGGGAGACATGGTGTCCCCGACCACGGGCGACGCGACAGACACGGCGTCGATTCCCAAGACCAGCTGGGATTCGTTCTCGACCAACCCGCTACCCGACGGCGGAGTAGTCCTGCCCGCGAGTTCCGAAGGAGCCAGCGTTCGCAACTCTATAGCCGACGGCCTCGGGTCCGGGAATAAGACGACGGAGGAGGGCAAATCAGGAGGGAGGGATATTGGCGGTGTCATCAGCCCCGCCCCCGCCTCCACAGCAGCGGCGCCTGCAGACGCACCCCAAAGCCAAGCCAAACCCGAAGCCCGGCTTGCCCAGTCGCCGGCGTCGACGTACACCTTCAGGCCATCGTCGACGGTCAAACGTCCACCGAACATCTCCATAGCAGCAACGCCCGACGACCCGCCAGCCCCATCAGAAGCTGGGCAAGATGGTAAAGCCGGCCTATCTGCGGGAGGGCTGCTCGATACCCCTCTTACAACGGGCCTCGAGACCCCGTCGACAGCACAACCGCGGAATAGTACCGATGAGGCTGGCATAGTGCAACAGATTGTGCTGAACCTGCCGGACCTGACGTACATGTTGAAATGATATGAGGCATCTTTGCAGTAGTAGTAGTAGTAGTAGTAGTAGTAGTAGTAGTAGTTGCATACAGGAGGGAGCGACATCGGCCATGTTTCACGATAGAGGCAACTTGCACCCGGGCGGCATTCACGTTTTTCAGATATTTCTCATCATCTAGCCATGCGATCTAGCGCATCTACTCTGGCGTTTGGAAAGGCATCGGAAAAGAGGCCACAACAAGGTCTCTCGATTTGCGGCGCGTTGTTTATACACCAAATCCACATTGACTTTATTGAACCTATAAACTGTGCTTTTCTTGTGACTATCCCACCGGGTGTCCGAATCAAGACATGGATGGAAGCAAAGCGTAAGAGAATGACACATGCCCCGGAGAAAAACGATGTGCGGTGAGGCCGAGAGAGGCCGAGAGAGCCCACTTGCGGGTTTCTGCGAGCGGCTCGCTAGGCCGGGGAAGCAGCAGGATGGCCCGTCTTCAAACACCGAGTCGCGATCCCGATGTTGATTGCCGTCTCGCCCGTGATTGCCGGCCTCAGTGCCGTGTTGCGGGGCGCGCGGGGGTCATTCCGCGTCAAGGAGATGGACCATTTTCTTGGCCGGTGGGCGTTTCCGTCACAAAACATGGAGCTACACTACTGTGACTAGGGAGGCAAGGAGGTGAGGAGGTGAAAGGTGGCTGGCCCCCAAGCGGCGTGCGCTGGGCAGTTGGGTTCTCCGCGCGCGCTCCCCGCGAGATCCACTCCGGAAGGGGGGGGGCCCCTCCTTATGACCTAAGAAAAGCTTACACTGTGTTAAGGCATAGCGTTCACGGGCGTCTCGGGGAGTTTGGACGTTTGTCAATTTGGGGGGGGGGGGTTTTAGGAAAAACCCCGAAACTACAAGAAGGGAGTGACACCCTGCCCTCGACGCTTGATTATTATTCCCGTAAACGTTGCTGGTCTTGATTATTTATATCTATTGTGGTCTCCCGGAATCAGTTGTGGTCTGTCACCTACGGAAGCGAGGGAGGGAGAAGAGAAAAAATCGACCATGGCACTCACCGAGCTGCTCATCACGCCCTGGGCCCCCGCCCTGTTGGTGGCAGGCGTTGTCGTTTATTACCTATATCCCTACTTCGTCACGTATGCTCATCTGAGGCATATCCCCTCGCCGTTCCCTGCGCAGTTCACCAACTTCTGGCTGCTGTCCGTCGTCCGGAGGGGAGACAGGTACCTCACCGTCGACAAGATTCACGAGAAGCTGGGCCCCGTCGTCCGGATCCAGCCCAACCATGTGAGCATCGCCGACGACGACGCCATCCAGGTCATTTACGGCCACGGAAACGGATTCCTCAAATCGTACGTATCTCGGACGGCTCACCCTTCAATGAATTCCTGGCTGACCCGCGGCAGAAACTTCTACGACGCCTTCGTCTCCATCCAGAGGGGCCTCTTCAACACCAGGGACCGCCACGAGCACACGCGCAAGCGCAAGATGGTCTCGCACACCTTCTCGCCCAAGTCCATCGTCCAGTTCGAGCCCTACGTCCACGAGAACCTCGCCCTCTTCGTCAAGAGGTGGGACGAGCTCGTGAAGAACAGCCCCGCCGGCCAGGGCGCTGTGATTGATTGTCTCAAGTGGTTCAACTACCTCGCCTTCGACATCATCGGCGACCTCGCCTTCGGTGCGCCGTTCGGCATGCTTGAGAGCGGTGCGGACATTGCCGAGGTGCGCGAGTCGCCGAGCAGTCCGCCCGTCTACGCGCCTGCTATTGAGATTTTGAATCGGAGGGGTGAGGTGTCGGCCACGCTGGGGTGTTATCCGCAGCTTAAGCCTTGGGCGAAGTACATCCCTGATCCGTTCTTCAGTCAGGGATTGGAGGCGGTGCAGAATCTCGCTGGCATGGCCATCGCGCGCGTCAAGGCTAGGCTGGATAACCCGCCCGACATCGACCGTCTGGATCTGCTCGCGCGGCTGATGGAGGGACGCGACGACAAGGGCCAGCCGCTGGGGAGGGAGGAGCTCACGGCCGAGGCGCTGACGCAGCTCATCGCGGGGAGCGACACGACCTCCAACTCGTCGTGCGCGCTGCTGTTCCACGCTGCTAGGACCCCCCACGTGCTGCCGAAGCTCCAGAAGGAGCTGGACGCTGCGATCCCGAATGGTTGCGACGTGCCGACGTACGACATGGTCAGGGACCTGCCGTACCTGGGTAATGTGATCAACGAGGCGCTGCGGTTCCACTCGACCTCGGGCATCGGCCTGCCGCGCGAGATTCCTGCCGAGTCGCCTGGCGTCACGATCCGCGGGCACTTCTTCCCGCCCGGCACGGTGCTGAGCGTGCCGTCGTATACCATGCACCACTCGAAAGAGATCTGGGGCGCCGACGCGGACGACTTCCGTCCGGAGCGGTGGGAGTCGCTGACGGCCAGGCAGAAGAACGCGTTCATCCCGTTCAGCTACGGCCCCAGGGCGTGCGTGGGCAGGAACGTGGCCGAGATGGAGATGAAGCTGATCGTGGCCACGTGGGCGAAGAGGTATCGCGTGGAGCTCAAGCAGGACTACATGGACACGCGGGAGGGTTTCTTGAGGAAGCCTTTGGGGTTGGATATCAGCATCCAGAGGCGGTAGGAACGAATCGTTATTGGAGGGTGAGAGCCAAGATTTGAATGTCCATTATGTTGAATCGTGTACATGAAAAACATGCTGCCCTTCTACGGCAGTGGTATCAATCGAATACATTGCTTTCATGTCTGCGAAATCGAACCAGTCCACCTTGCCCATTTAGTCTTTCCTATATATTATCAACATGCATCGCGATGCGACGCGCTGTGTCCGGACTGATATAATGGCGTTTCGGCCTAGCCCGCGAACGAACAGGAGATAATTCAGCCCTCCGTCTGAAATGCTGTCAGCTTGTTGCCTGCGAACAACGCAGAGAAAAAGAAAGCCTGCTCACCAGAGACATGTCTTTTTCGGGCCGCGGTGCTGCTCTCCGGCATGGGTAATGGCTTGACCGATGATGCGAACTAATACCAGCTCAAATGTCTGATGAGCAGTCCCTGGCTTTGCTGACCGCCAGAGGGAGTAGTCTGATAGTTCCTGCTGCATATCGGAACCAATTCTTCTCGAGGGAAAATGGTGGTGCCATTTGCTGTCCGCTCAAAACTCGTTCTGGAACTCGCCTTGCGCCCACTCGTTGGAGAACCATGCCAGTGACTCGAGGCCCATCGGTTCCATGTTGAAGTCGAGGTCTTCCAAAGCTCCCTCGAAGGCGTTGTTCAGCTCGAGCGATCCAGAGGGGCCCGGTTGGGGCGCCACGGCTGCCTGCTCGTCCTGCCTCTCGGACTCGGGAACCTGAATGTCTTCCCAGGCGATGCCGAAGGGCCGATTGGTGAGCTCGTCGGCGGCGGGCGCGCCGCTGTCGGGGTCGTCCACGAGGTGCACCTGCTGATCGCGGCGGCGGCGAGACACGCGCTTGGGCCCGGTGCCGTTCCTGTCGTCGCGTGGCTCTTCGCTCACCAGCCGGCTCGGCGTGGCTTGTATCGATAAGCCGTGGTCCATGAGACGTTGGAGATCGGCTTGCTGTTCACGAGGTTGTATCAGTATTAGGGCAGGGGAATGCAGGTGCGGGTTGACTCACGATGGAGACGGCAGCTGGTCCGGAGCAGCATCCTTTCGTCACGTCGAGGCAAATGGAAGCCTTTTTGCGAAGGACGTCTGGTGTCAGGCCGTAATCTTCGGCGTGGAGGTGGAAGATGTAGTACAGCATGCGGACGCACTGGTAGGCGCAGACGGGCATGTCCAGGTCGGCAACTGGGTAGTGATCTAGAGCTTTGATAGAGGTGAACATGTTAGACATCTCCAGCGCATGCTCGAAGCATTGACGCTGGCAGCCCGCGATGAAATCCTGACCCAGCCGTTCCGCAGCGGAACGTGAAAGCGCATCTCGAAGCCCAACGAGTCCTAGTCGGTACAGATCGCAATGACACTGTCGCCACCAGATGTGGAGCATGATAAAGACGCACAGCCGCGGAGAGTAGGCCCGTAACCTCAAGCTGTTGTCGGACCAGCGGAAGGACACGGGCAGACGCTCGGCGAAGTCGGAGAGCTCCTTGGCGAAGGCCTGCAACTGCTCCCTCATCTTGACCAAGTCGTCGTCGGTGGAACACGCCGCAGCTCGTTTGGCAAACTTGAGGATCCTGCCACGAAGCCACAGGATGCGCACATGGAGGGCCAGGCTGCCAATGTCGTCATTCTCGGACTCTTCCGCGGTAGGAGCCAGAGGCCGCAGAGATGGCGGCGGGAGATCAAACTCAAAGTCTCTCTCGTTGCAGGGAAGAGAAATGTGAATGAGCTCGGGGGTCCACAAGGTAAGGTCCCTGTAGCCACCAGCCATGCCCTGGTCGATCATGAACAGAGCCCACATAAGACGCCGCCTCGACTCCTGGGCGAGGAAACATAGGTCCGTGTTTTCGTGGTTGAGGCGCAGGGCCATGGCAAATCGGGCTGCCGTCGCGGCGAGGACGAAGGCGCTGGAGAAGCGACGAGTCAAGATGCGGTACTTGATGATGAGAGCGAGGGTCTGAACCTTGATGGTGGATGGATTCTCCAGACTCTTCAAGATCAGGCCCTCCGACTCGTCGACGCACTTCTCCCCATACTCCTTCGTCCCCGGACCCAGGTCGGTGAGGACGCTGGTGATGCCGACGAGAGCGAGCAGGAGCGGACGGTCCAGGCGGCCGGCGTGATGGCGCTGCATCAGCGATGCGCGGTGAAGGAACGACAACATTGGGATGTGGTGCGCATGACGAAAGAAGTTGTCGAGGGCACGACTGATGAGCGACTCGAACTGGGGATCCGATGTTGATCTGAGAGGAAGTTAGTAAGGAGAAAGTGACGATGGTGATAAGCCGAGAACAAACATAAAACATACAGCTCTTGGTTAAAGGTGCTCGGGGTGTTGGAGGCGACGGCATCCACCCCACCCATGTCGGAATCGTGAGCACCATCTTCCCTCGACTGGGATCGACGAGCCTGCGGGTCACGGGTAGTGCCAAGCTGCGCCGACGACGATGTTGGTGACCTCACGACGTGATCGAGGAGGGGCGTGTGGTGGACGCTCAAACGAGCTCGTTTCGAAGCGCGGTAGACGCATTCGATGCCTTGAGCGCGGCAGCGTTCGCAGGCAGGGGTGTGGCCGCTGCATCTCGCCTTGCGAGAGTGACAGCTCTCGCAGGCCTGGCGGACGCGGCGCCTGGGCAGAGGGAATGCGGGAGCAGACGAGGATCCATTCGGGTCGGAGTTCGGGTCTTCGTAAGTACACGAGAAACCGAGTCGCTCACAATTGCTGCAGATGTCTCGCCGGCCGTCGCAACGGACCTTCCTGGCGCGGCACGTGACGCATGTCGTCGCCGAGGACCGTTTCGTCGGCTTGGGCGACACGGACGAGGCTGAGGATGTCACGGCGCCGGCGGCAGCAGCGATAGGAGCTCCGAGGTCGCCAGTGGCGGCGGCAGCAGCAACAGGAGCAGCATTTGTTGTGGCGGTGGTGTTTGTGGTTGTCGCGGCTGTCGGTGGTCTGTCGGGTCGGAGAAGGTGACCCAGGTTGTCGTTGCCATTGCGATTATTGATGTTTCCGTTGCTGCTACCGCTGCTACCAAACAAGTCGGCCATTGTCCCAGACGCGAGCGCAAGGGACGCCAGAGAAAAAAAAAAAAGGAAAAAAGCCTGAGGCGCGCGCGCGCCCTTCACGTTTCCTCACCGGAACTCGGGGGCGTCTGCAGTCGACATGGAGATGGATGAGGCTCGGTCCAAGAAATCATGGACTGCCCTTTCCGGAGAGGAATCGGCGTGGGTCTTTTTTTGCGGTGAGGCAGGAGCACTGGAGCAGAGCAGTGAGGTAGGTAGGTACCGAAGGAAGGCGCAACCGCCGAGTGTTTCGGTGTGCTGTACACAGTACGCAGTGAGGTACAACGAGCGACTACGGAGGAGGAATCCGGGGAACGTCGAGAGAGACCCGACGCGCAGCAACAATTTTCTCTGGGCCTTTCACCCGTAGAGTCACCAACCAAGGCAAGGCCCTTGGGTCTTTACCGGCGCATGCACTTGACCGGGACTTTCGGCCTGGGGCGACATCAATGGAGGCCTTTGGGAGTTGGGACGGTCTTGGTATTGGCATGAGGTCCTCCTACAGGCTACAAAGCCCTCGGGGGCTTGGGGGTCTGTGGCGACGTCAACTGGCTCAGCGCTGAAGATTAGTGGGGGTGGGCTGCCCCTGCCAGCCCCGAGGACCCAGCCTAGCTCCCCGAAAAACTCTCCGGGGAATGACGGGTCAGTGCTGCTACGCCTGTGACTTCGCTTTACGTTACCTACCGAGGTACTCGAGATATCACGAATTGGGACAGACGAGTTGACGAACAAACACTTCAATTACAAGACAAGATACTAGATGCTGCAAACGAAAGAAGATGGACACTACGAAATACCGACTCAGTCGCGAAAAGAACATCATCTCCATCTCCACACCCGCTGACTGAAGAACGTCAGAACCGACAGCCCGTCCTGTAGCCTCTAGCATAGAACCTCTATCTACCTATCGTACCTATCTGAGCTACCTACTATTCACCCAGTTATCGAAAGTCTCTGTTACTGGAATTCAAAGGCATCCATAGTGCACTGTTCAAACCTAAAAACTCGTTCAACCAAGAGGTCACGCGACACATAGACAAAGTGAGTATCGTCCGACTCTTGATGCTGTGCTTGCAACTGGCGGCTGTCGGTGGCGCCGACAGCCTGTGCCGATAGCCGCCACTGTGTCTTGCAATTCGTGTGTAAGTTCAATCCTACACTCCCCCATGCCACGTAAAATCCACAATATTTGAATACACCCGGTGCACGAGGGGAAAAGAGCCTGCGCAAACAAACAAATCAAAATCAAATGGATCGAGCTGAGGAGAAGCTCGTCGCATTTGAATCCCAGCAACGGTCTGGCACCCGTTGAGATGTTCTAGTCCGACAGCCGACAACAGCAAATTCAGCACCGTATGTACTGGGCAGAGTCACAAGCTTCATCGCAACATCAGGTCGGTAGGTCGCATTAACAGGTGGTTGGCGGGATCTTGCTTTTCCGCCATGCTGTAGCTTTCGGAGCTTACCTAGGTAACATTGCAACTTGCAGTGTCCAACGTCGCAATTTCAACATTGGCACTGAAGTACTTTAGCTAGCACCTACCCGGGTAAATATTGCTTGCTGGTAGGTACCTCCATACCGGGTACCTGATAGGGGTCTGCGCTCATCTGGGCGGTGAAAATCGAACGTCGAGTTCTGCCAGTGCATGCTTCACCGATGGTCAGAGCTTGTTAGTGGCGAGCGCTAAGGTGAACTCGCTGACCGAGACATGGGAGGGGTCTTATCGAAAAAAGTCTACCCCACCAAACCCCCGCGATAGAGAAATTTCCCATTGCGTTCAAAATCATTCGCCGCACTGCCACCCGCATCTTTGGACGTCAGTAGCCTGGACTTGTACTCCTTTTGATCGCTTCAATTCCGGTCGAGAGACAGTCAAATTCTTGCGAATTCCCTACCAAATCGCCGCCATGTCCACCGAAGCACCCCCCGCGCCCGCGGTCGCAAGCCCCACGGCGCCCGAGGAGCGCAAGCCCATCCACGCCCTCGTCCTGGATACCGGCCCGTTGATCAAGAACGACCCTCCCGTGAGCACCCTGATCGCTCAGGCCGACGAGCTCTACATGCTCCCCTCCATCATCGACGAGATCCGCGACGTCAACACCCGCACCCGAGTCCAGACGACGCTGCTGCCCTTCGTCAAGATGCGCAACCCCCGCGCTGACAGCATCAAGTTCGTCACCAACTTTGCGCGCCGCTCTGGTGACCTCGAGGTTCTCAGCAGACCCGATTTGCACCTCCTTGCCCTGACCTACGAGTTGGAGGTTGAGAAGAACGGCGGCGATTCGAGATTGAGGAAGGATCCGACCCAGCGCGCTCCCAACAACGACGCCGAGGCCAAGCAAGACGAGGAGAAGGTCGCCGAAGGAGAGGCACCAACTGAGGTTCCCGAACAGGCTGGGAACAGTACCGCAGCGGAAAGCGCCAGCGCGACACAGGCCGAGGGACAAACGGAGACCACAGATGCCGCCGCCGATGTCACACAAAACCTGGAAAGGTTGGAGCTGGAAGATGCCTCAACTGCCGACGCACCTGCGCCTACCGAGACAGTAGACACCGCCGAGGCCCAGGACGACGGATCAGACTCCGAGGACGGCTGGATCACCCCGTCCAACGTCAAGAAGCAAAAGGAGAAGGACAGCAAGAAGAACCAGCCCACGGCGCCGGCGATCGACGTCAAGGTCGGCATCCTCACCTCCGACTACGCCATGCAGAACGTCGCCCTGCGCATCGGGCTGAACCTGCTTTCGCCGGCCATGGCGCGCATCACCCAGATCAAGACGTGGGTCCTGCGCTGCCACGGCTGCTTCCAGGTCTGCAAGAAGATGGACAAGCAGTTCTGCCCCAGCTGCGGCCAGGCCACGCTGACCCGCACCTCGTGCACGACCGAGGAGGACGGCACGTTCAAGATCCACCTGAAGCGCAACTTCCAGTGGAACACCAGGGGCAACGTCTACAGCATCCCGAAGCCCGTCGCCGGCACGGCGAGCGGCAAGCTTGCGAAGCACGCCGGCGGCAAGAACAACTGGGGCACGAACCTCATCTTCGCCGAGGACCAGAAGGAGTACGAGAGGGCCGTGGGCGAGAACCGCCGCGCTCGCCGGAGGGACCTCATGGACGAGGACTACCTCCCCAGCATCCTCACCGGAGACCGGACCAGCGGCAACGGCAAGGTGCGGCTGGGTCCCGGTAGGAACATCAACGGTCGCAAGAGGAGATAGAGGACGAGACACGACGCGGCTGCGCGGCGCGGCCAACTGGATGTTCATTATGTTCGGCATGATACCATGATAGACACTGTCAAAAGGACAGAGGAAAAGCAAATAGGGACACCTCGTAGGAATGGGAACGAAAAAACCAAGGTTGAATTTTTAAATGCGTTTTACTCTAGCGTGAAATTCGCAGAGCAATCTACCGCAAATCCGGACCGTGTAACAGACTCCGATTTCCCCTATGAACACAAGCCTTCCCCAAACGCCTTCGTATGTGCCGGAGCAGAGTGGTTTCGCGGATCGTCCGCGAGCCACGACGCTCTTTTCCCAAACCGCGAGTCGCTGATGTTCTCCCTCGCCAGTCGAACAAGCCGTCGCCGTCATGGTTCTGGTCGGCACGGGTTTTGTCTTCGGCCGGGTATATGATGGTAAGATGTCGATCGTGTAGTTTAGAAGCTTACTCGGTCTCTGGAAAGAGTTGTTAGATGGCAATAATGACCGCAGAAGACGGGGAAGGCTCACTCTGCTGGGTAAGGAGCAGGTTGAAGCGGCGCTTGAGCGTCACACGCTGGCGCGACCACTTGTCGTCGGGGGAGAAACGGGCAGGGTGGGCGGACTTGGTGACCTTGCCGTCGGCGACCTTCTTGAGGGTGTAGAGGCGCTTGCCCTCGGCGTCGAGAGTGTACATCAAATGCATTTTGGAGGTCGGTGATGGGATGCGCGGGCGTGGGCGTGGGATATGTCGGCGATGTTGCAGCTTGAGCTTCAGTGGGTGCGCGACTGGAATCTCGTCGAGAACTTTTTTTTCTGTCGACGCAGATATTTCCGCCCCACGTGACCCTCGGTGAGGGGCCAACCAGACTGGCGAATTGGGAGGCTTCACCGAGCGCTGCGGGGTGCACCCTTGGTTCCCCACCCAGAGCTTGTGGATGTGACACGAGACTCTGGACTTAGAACCTTGAAAGCGCCGCAGTCGCGGTGTGATCTTTGAAAACCTAGAGATAGAAACCCACTGGATATACTTTTTAAATATTGCTCTCGATTTATATTTACGTGCTCCCAAATAATTTCAAAATAATCGCACCCGAGGTGCAGGGAGATTACTCAGGCAGACAGGGAACCCAGAATCCCGGAACCGTTGGCCTTGATAACTCTTTGGACTGACTTTAATGACACTTCGATTGTCAAATGGCTCTTTCCACAATAGGCTTCGGGCTCAAGACCTGATCTTATGATTTCTGAAAGGAAAAGGTGTCTCTACAGCTGAAAACCAACACCATTCAATCAGTGGTGGTGTCCCATCCCCTGCTCCTTGAAGGGTTTGATGCTGTGTCCGTTGGGGAAAGAGGGCCCTGCGGAATGACGTTAGTTTGTAGACGCCTTGTGATGAGCATATTTTCGCAGACTTACCGAACTTGGGGTGAACAATGTAATTGTCCTGATATACGTCCACTGTTTGCTCCTTCGAGTACTGCATCACCTTCTCAAAGTCGATGCACTGGTGCGGTGCCGTCTGATTGACAATCGGCTGCGAGTTCTTGTCGGTCCACATGTGCGTGATTATTGACACATCGCCACGGCAAGCAGCTCCCATCCGTAGTACCTCCAGACAATGTTGGTTGTGCTCTCGGTTTGTCGCGATCTCCTCCTTGGTCGCGTTGGGGTAGTAGTATTCCGGGCTCAAGGTCTGGTAGAGGCGTTTCTGCACTACTAGTTAGCGGCTGATGACGAATGCCTCGTACAAGGGATGCCTACAATGCAATGAAGTTCGTGGAAAACACTCAGCATTCCAAGGTAGCCCCCGTCCGGAAGCTTGACGGCTTCATGCTCTCGGCCCCAGCGGCGCACCCACTCTTCCGACACTCTGATATTGTTGTCTGGAATGCCCGAGTTAGTATGGAGTCTTTTGTTCGGATAGGCTCACAAACATTGAAGCAGGTCCTTCCATGCCTGATCAACCTCCGGCCTTGGTTCACCAGTGTAGATGCCGTGAGGCGGGCCTTGAATAGGGAATACTTCGAGGTGAGTCTCTTCGCCTACACCGCGCGGGGGAGCTTGAAGCACAAGGTCAGCGGTAGGCGAAATCCTTGTCAACGGCTGAACTCACAGTCTATCAGGCTGAAAACTCCGGAATTTGACGAGTTGCGGTGAGACGAAATGAAGAAAACCGCAGAGTACGCAGTCATGAGCAGAGCATGGAGAATCCACACCCCGAACCTCCGGAATTTGGATGCTTGACGTTTCTGGGCCGCCGCGAGCTCGATTTCCACGTCGTCCAGACTCGAGGCTGACCGCTCGTCGGAGTAGATGGGCGAGTATTCTTTCTCCTGTCGACCCATTGTGTACTTGCAGCTGGTCCAGTATCCTTCTGAAGGGAAGAGGACGTAGAGAAGATGGCTGGCTGCCTCAGTTGAGCAACTTGGAGAGAAAATGAGCGTGTGTTGAAAGCAAATGCCTACCCTTGGCTCTGACTAGAAGCAAGACCAGAGATCAAAGGAGAATCGTGTGGGGATTTGCGTCAAACCTCAAAGGCGCCTCAGGTCCTGGGGGAGCGAGACATGACCCTTCTCAAACTTAGGGCCGAGTTCGGGCTCTCTCCCTCCAACTCCGCGGCAGCCACGAACATCATGCTGACTAAATGACGAATAGAAGGGGAAACAAGTGAAGGATTCATTCTTTTCACCTAATCTGGAAGGTCTTTAGTGACACGTCGGCCCTACCTCGCACGAGGTTCTCCGACAACGAGTAAGAGAACGGCCTGGATGCGCACATCACCAAGTGCGGTGTGCCTCGACTCGACTCATACGAATCCTTCGATAAGCGGTGGCACAAAACCAAGACGGCAAGCTTCCCGCCTAGA
>WIGM01000335.1:0-45251 GCA_014235935.1 Colletotrichum musicola | reverse complement strand
CCAATGGAAACACTCCGAGCCGGGAAATTGCGTGGGTCTCCACCGGGGCGGTGGATGTTTTCCAGTGTCTTGCCATTTTCCCTCTGTGTCTATCTCTCTCTTTCTCCAGTGTAGGTATCCTCGCCAAGGGATCTTTGAACTGCAGCTTCCCCAGTGTTTGTTGGTTCTTTCTCTGTGGCGATTGGGCTCAGAAGAGGACTTCGGGGACGCGGACGGGGCGAAGAGGTCATGTGCGACGCGTTGGTTGCCCGACGAATATGTGTCGGTGGGACTCGGCTACTTGGCAGCTTGGAGGCAATGGGGAACGATGTGCTGTACTCCATTGGCGTTTTGTCTGCGCCGTCGTCGAGGAAACACATCTACAGCCTCGGGCTTCCTTTGCCTCTCCTGGAAGCCCTTGGGTTGGGTTGAAAATGCTGTGAAAATGTATGTCTTCGAACGGGCAAGAGTCTACAGCGACCAAGGAAGGAGGAAAGTAGACTCAGGATTGGTCCTCGGCTCCAATCAGGCTGTGTCCATACGGCCTGCGTGTCCACTGGGTACAACCATTATCTATATGCACATCACGCTCTGTACTTTGGCCGACTCTGCCTCTTCGAAGCCCTTGAGAGGGGAAAAAATTGCAGTGAAGGCAGGCGGCTGAAGCAATCGAAGGGCTAAGCTGGAGAAATCATGCTCTGTCCCTCTTTTTCAGTCTACGACGTGATACGTCGGCCCAGCCTTAGTGCTGACGGAGGGCCATTCCCTTCTCCCAATCTCCTCTCTTTCTTCCCTGTTGTCCCGCTCGGCAGGATCTTGGCCCACCCATTTCGCTTCCACCCGCTTTTTCCCCTTGTGTTGGCGCTGCGTCATTCGAGACACCCGTTTGGCGTGCTCCGCCGCGTGCTGACGTCGCTGTACACCATACCCACGACGTTTGGCTGCGGGAGGAGTACCCAGAGCATCTCACGTGTAGTTGACGAATTATTTGGGCTTTGCGATGTTCTAAAGGCTTTTTCCATGTTGAAGGTCTGCCTGCCTGAGTCGGTTGATGTCTTATTCTCTCTTTGGGATTTCGGTTGTTTGGTGTTTGTCTGTTGTTTTCAGCTGTACACGTCCTTTCCCGGATATCATTTCTCGGAGCTGCAATGAACCAACACCCGGTCCTCGTAGCTCGAATACGATCAATTTACAGGACCCTTTCTCACCAGCCGACAACATGACGACCTTCTTTCTTGCTGACTAGGCTCACATTACATTGGTGAGGCACAGACGAACATCGCAGGCAGCAGTTCAGGATGAGGGCACGTGCTCTTTCGACTGGAGTTCCTCCGCTGATGAGCAGAGCTGGCTAGAGGTCAGATCCTACCCAAAACACAGGCAAACAGTTTAGGGAACGGAAATATCAGTCAGCAAAGGGAGAGCCTTAGGCAGGACAAGTACACATGTTGACAAGGGCCAATCACTTGAACCTTCAACTCAGCACCGCCTTCACCACCACGCGTCTCTGTACCGGACCTTCATGCCCCCCATTCACAACGTCCGGCACTCGCGCGTTCCTACCGACGTGCCGGTACGCTGTCCACGCGGTGGCATGCGGGATGTGCCGATCGTCTCACTCAGCCTGCATTCCCGGGTCTATCTTCCTGGTAAACAAGAAGGCCAACGCCGTAGCCTGCCTGCGCACAGAAGCAGCCAAGCCCGAAGTCCCCAATTAGCAACTATCCTCTAGCTCCCTCCCCGCGCGGCGTGCGCCGTTAGCCCTTCCGGTCATTCGTCGCCGGTTGTTAGTAGGGCTGACATATGCGTCTTTCGGAAGGATTCCCACCAACCTAAATCCTTTGAACAAGCCGGTGATACTACACTACACTAGCAACAACCAAAGACCCGGCGGAAGGAGCCCTTTCGTGCTGACATTCGCCTCCTCCCTGTGAAGCCGACGTCAGAGGGATCCGCGGTAGTCCGGAGGATGAGCGGGGTCGAGTCGAGGGAGATGCTGTTCCATATAATGTGAGGCTCTTCCGGGAGGGACCGCTAGAGAACCGCTTTCGGTTTTCTCTTTCTCTGTCTCTCTCTTGGCAGTGTGGTTCCAGAAACAGATTCAATCGACACAATGAAGACCTTTTCCCGATCTGCGGCCGTGCTTGGCGGCCTCTTCGCCTCGTTGGCGCAGGCCCACGTGGCAATCACATACCCCGGGTGGAGGGGGAACAACATCCTCACGAACGACACCTTCCCCTTCGGAATGCAGTTCGCATACCCATGTACGTACCATCACAGGACTCTGACCCGTGTCCGATTCACAATTCAATGTCTCGTATCACGGTCACCGTCGCACCATCAACAGAGCTGAGCTGAGCTGAACTGACACCCCCCCCCCCCCAGGCGGCGGTCTGGACGTGACGCAGAACCGCACCCACTGGCCCCTCGACGGCGGCGCCCTCGCGATCCAGCCGGGCTTCAACCGCGGCCACGAGAGCGCGCTCATGTACGTCAACATCGGCCTCGGCGAGGACCCGGCCAACTACACCACCGTCATGGTGCCGATGTTCCACCTCACAGGGCCGACGAACGAGGCCTACGAGGGCACATTCTGCCTGCCACGCGTGCCGCTGCCGCGGGGCGTCCAGCCGAGGGAGGGCGACTTGGCGTCGATCCAGGTCGTGCAGGCTACTGTTCATGGAGGCGCTCTGTACAGCGTGAGTGTCTTGGTGTATTATGATGATGACTCTGGCTGACGCGGGGAACAGTGTGTCGATATCATCTTCACCGGAAACCAGTCCAGCATCCCGGAAGTGACGGACCAGAACTGCTTCAACTCGACCGACCTCAGGATCGAAGCCGCACGCATCCAGACGGACTCGGACCCCATCACCAGCCCGTCGGGCCCGCCCGTGACGACGGCGTCGCCCACGCCCACGGGCGCCGCGTCCAGGATGCTGGCTCCGGTGTCGGGGTTGCTCGCTCTGGCGCTTTTGATCTGATGACGGTGGTTCTTCATTGGAGTAGTCTTGGAGAGAGGGGGCGTGTTTACCGCCATCTGGGAGGTCGCTCGTTAATGTTTTGCTCAGCGTCTCAGAAGGGGTTATTCGGCGTTTTGGGATTTTCGGAATCACAGGGAACACAAAAGGCGGGCTCGTAGGTTGATACCGTGGGTACAATTGGAACTTCGAGTAAAATTGCAGTGATTTGTCTGAAGATGTGCGTATCTTTGGGTTAATATACGCTGCATAATGTGGCCACACTGCAATGTCACTGGCTTTGCGGTGAGTTGAAAGGAATCGCAAGCGTTCTGTTTTCAAAAACTATGTCCCAGGAAGTACACGCAGTCATCAGTGATCCAACTTCACCGGAATCGACCGCCAGTACTCCATCGCCTCCCTCCTGACGTTGTCGACCTCGTTCCACGTCCCGTTCGGGCTGACCTTGACCTGCCACCCCAACCCCCCCGACCCGGCCTCCGCGTACTCCTTCCACTCCGCCGCCCCCTCCGCCCTGAGCGCGTTCGGCTCCCCGCCGACGACGAAGCTGGCGTAGTACGCGGCGAGAGCCGTTCCCGCGGCCGGGTACTGCGCGCCCGGCTCGGCCCAGGCGTACTTGACATCGGTGCCGTGCGAGATGCCGAGGTACGCGGCGACGCTGTTGTTCGTGTTCCAGTGCATCTTCCACACGGGCACGTCCGCGGCCGCCAGGCGCGCGGCGATCTCCTGGGCGCAGCTGATGTAGGTCGAGTCGCCGTACGCGTCGCTCAGGCGCAGGAACTGCGCCGCCTGGCCGCGGGAGTCGGCGTAGGGCGAGCCGGGCTCGTCGGGGGCCGGGTAGAGGCGCGAGAAGGTCTCGCGGTCGGTGGCGTCGAGGCTAGGGTAGAGGTTGGACATCCAGGCCCAGGCTTCGTCGTCGGTGGTCAGGTTCGTCGGGGTGAAGCTGCTGCCCTCGTCGGTGATCCAGGAGACCAGGGCAGGCACGTGGTTCCAGGAGCCGGAGTCCCACGTTTCAGAGGGAAGGCGGGGGATGACGACCGCGCCTGCCGTTCGTGTTAGCAGGTGTACACGTGATTTGGACGTCTGGGAGAGCCTGGGGCAGGAGCAAGTGGTTTTCACTGCCCCTCATCAGTACTTACCAGAGACGGGCTGGAAAGGGTGAGTGGCGGCCCAGTAATACTCGGACAGCATGGCAGTCGCCGTCGACTCGAGCAGCTTGACATCCACCTGCCGCAGGCACTTCAACACGGCGTCTGCACCTTCCTGGCCTTCGCATCCGACTCTCTCAAGATACTGCTCGTACTGCCTGATGGTGAGCGGGTGCGATGGCGACGGGAAAGAGCGACCCGTAGGACCTCCCGACTGGAAGATGGCCCGCTGGAACAGCTCCTCGCCGTCGGCGAACGGGTTCTGGTAGTGGAAGCCAACGGAGTGCGCGCCGGCCGACTTGCCGCCGAGGGTGACGCGCGCCGGGTCCCCGCTGAAGGCCGAGATGTGCTTGTGCACGAAGCGGAGCAGCTGGTGCTGGTCCTGGAGGCCCAGGTTGACCTGGTCGAGGTCTGCGAGGAGGGGGGAGGCGAGGAAGCCCAGGGCAGCGAGCTAAGTCACGTCGAATTGTTAGTTGCCGTGGCGATGCTGACGCTAAGTTGGATCAGACAGATGATCGACGTACCCGATAGTTGAACGTCACGACAATCACTGGCTCAGACGAGGAAGCAACGAACGAGGCACCGTCGAAGATGAGTCCGGCGCCGTTGCGGAAGAGTCCCTGGGTAGATGTCAGTTCCAAATATTGCAACATTGCAACACGCCTTCCCGACTGGCGCAGGCCGGGGTACTCAGGAAAACCTACACCATGGATCCAAATCAAGACCGGCAGCTTCTTCTCAGGATCTACGCCGGCGGGCCGGTAGACGTTCATGTTCAGGCAGTCCTCGCCATATTCGAACGGGCCCTTGATGTTCGCAAGGTTGGAGTTGCCCGGCTCCTGGATGCAGACGGGGCCGTAGGACGTCGCATCCCGCGTTCCGTTGACCGGCGAGGGCCATCCGACTGCCGCGAACCGCAAGTCTCCCACTGGCTGGGCCGCATAGTCGATTCCGTACCATACGTCGACCGGCTTGGCGAGAGGGGATCCGGAGGACGTCGTGTTGAGAGTCGTCCCGACGAAAGAACCGTATGAGGGGACGTTGACGGTGAGAGGGTCTGAGGGGAACGGAGCTCCGAGGGAAAGCGAGGCCAGGAGCGACACAAGGATATTGGCCCTTGGCCACGAACTCTTGGAAGTGGTCATGGTGGTGAATCGAGCCGGGGCAGGTCTCAACCTCACAACAAACGAGATCTCGGTTGGCGTCAACGACGGACAGGACGAGAACCGAAAATATTCCCAGAAAGAGGACCTAGAGCATGGCTTTAATAGCCGATGCCAAGACAAGAGTCTGCCGGTCAAATACCGGCTGTCAACCCCCATCAATGCTACACTGCCATGATAACCCCCGCAGGTCCCACCATATCAGAGAACGCCCCGCAACGACTGATGGCGCAAACATAGTCCGAATGAGGTTATTCGTTCTTCCGGTGCTTATTCTCGAGACTTTGTTCCGTCGAGCGACATGGTCATGTGAAGTCAATTATCTCCAGAAGAGAGGTTGTCGCCATTCCTGTCATCTTCAGTATCAGCGTAAACACTTCAACACCGACTGAGTTGATATTCCTCTCAGCACTAACTTGCAAGTCGCAGCCAAGTAGATAGCACGGACACCCATGGGGGCCGTGACAACGTCCTCGCCCACTCCAACGGGGCGGTCAGGATGGATGTAGGCAATTTATCGATTGCTCGTAGGCACGGGAAGGAAGGACGGGAGGGCGTCCTTCTCGGCCTCCGGGCTGGGCGCCCTACTCCCGTTCGGAAGTCGGGGGGACGAGTATGGCGTCCCATGGGAAAGGCGTCAATGGTGGGGAATCTGGGGAAATTGCATGGGGAAGGGGTCACATGGCGGAGCACTCCGCTGCCGGTACCGGCTGCTCATGACTAGTAGCCAACTTGTTCTAACTTGTTCCTCATTTGAGGCGGCGTTTTACCCTACCCTCAAGTTGACTACTTATTTCATATCCCTTCTAGCCATTTTAGTCTCTTACTATATACCCTTGTTACTAGGTGTTGCGACTATTTATCACGCTTATTGGTATCTATTATTTTCACTGTCGACCGTCATCGTCGCTGCCCGCGGGAGGCTTGTGTAACGGACGCTGCATTCCACAAGTCATCAGTTGGCAGAAGAGCTCTTGCGACAGTAGTTGTGCTAGTTGTGTTGACAGATGTGCCTCCCAAGAGTGCTGATAGCCGTGCCCACATTGACTAGTACGTTCCCTATTTGAGTCTGTTTCTAAGGCTTGATTTAAGCTTCTCACCCCGCGTTCTGTCCACTGGTGGTAGCTTGGAATACGACGGAGAGGACGGAAGACAGGGTTAGCAGCGTAGAAAACAAGGAAGAATAGCAGTTAGATTATGATACCATCCAGCAAGGCTTGCCTGACAGCAGCCGCGCCTTCAACAAACTCTACGTCGTCAAACACGCCGATGAGGAGGTCGTGGCGCGGGTCACGCTGCCCGTCGATCCAAAGTGGAAGACACTGAGCGAAGTCGCGACGCTGCAATGGGTTCGCGAGAAAACCACCTTACCGGTCCCGAAGGTTCTGGGTTACTCGGCCGACCGAGCGAATCGCGTCGGCTTCGAGTGGATTATCATGGACAAAGTCCATGGAAAACCTTACGCTGACGTCTTGAAGGAGGTCCCGTATGCGGCGAAGGAACAGCTCGTTCGCCGCATCGCCAACTTCTACTCCGACACCTTCGCCAACCAATTTAGGGGGATCGGCAATATTTTCCAACAACCCGCCGCAGTTCAGAATCAAGGAGACGAGAAGTCAGGGACGAATGACGATGAGGTGCCTCTCGCACCTGGGTTCACGGTTCAAAGACTGGTATCCTCGACGTTCTTCAGCAAGGATCCGCACCCGGAGGTCTCCCGTGGGCCATTCGCGTCCAGCAGAGAGTGGATATCAGCTCGCCTGGACCTTACAGAGATCCAATGCACCGAGCGTTTGCATCGGCTTCGGCAGGCCGCGGAGTCGACGGACGAAAAGTCCGAAGATGGCGTCTCCTCGCAAGCAGGAGCGGAAGAAGCTGACGCAGGGAACGCGAACAGAGCATCGGCGGACAAAGACGGCAGGGTTGCAAAAGACGAGGACAAAGGCGAAGGCGACGAGGACACAGATGAAGATGAAGATGAAGAAGATGAGGAGGATGATGAGGAGGATATCGAGAACGCTCTAAGCATCATTGCAAGACTTCGCCGCCAGCTGCCAGATTTCTTTCCTTCAGGCGGCCCCGAGCCTGAGCCCTCGGTCCTTTTCCACGACGACATGAACTCCCACAATGTGCTGGTCGACGAAACAGGCAACCTCACCGCCGTCGTGGACTGGGAGTGCGTCTCTACCCTGCCCTTGTGCCTTGCTTGCGAGTACCCATCGTTCATACAAAGCAAACCGAACGAGTTCGAGCCGATCAAGAGCACATACCATCATGATGAGAACAGAGAGGTTACAGTGCTCTTCTGGGAACACCTGGAGCACTACGAGAAGACCCAGTTGCGGAAGCTTTTTCTTGCCGAGATGGAGACGCTGCAGCCGCGAAGACTCCAGGAGCGGATAGATAACGCAGAATTGTAGGACGACCTGGAATTCACGACGCCGAAGGATACTTTGATGGCACTTCCCAATTCAATGAGCTGGGCTTACTTTCTTCGTATGTTACCTAGAATTAATACAGCGCCTGAACTTGAGTGAGGACTTCGAAAATGAAGCAAACCTGTGCGATCAATCTGTGAAGACTTTCTGTCTACTACTCTCTATTCATCATGAAAGGACAACCTCCGCTTTTCTTATCGATTGCAAATCCACTGTCCACGCGACTGAGCTCCTCAGGGGCAACGTGTGCCTCCTCCGCCATGGCCGAGTCCAGCCGGGCCTCCGGCTCAAGCTTGCGGTTCATGGGCTCCTTCTTGACGACCCCGTTTGGGGCGATTTGGTGGAACATCTGCAATGAATCGAACCACGTGTCGACCGCTTGCAGCCGGAGCTTGTCGTCAACTCGCGCGATGGTTATCCCCGTGATATCGATCGGGCCCCCGTGTGCCTTTGCCGTGACCTTTTCTCCTTTGCTAAATGCAAGCGTCAGAACTCGACTCATCACGAAACAAAAGCGAACCCAAAAAACTCACTCATTGAAGCCGACGTAGTCCTCCTTCATGACGCCCCAGTGGCGCCACTTGAACGCGACGCAAGGCGGCCCGCTGTAGACCTCGAGCACCTCCCACGCGAACGTGGGCATCATGCGCTTGAAGGTCTTGTGGCTGGAGGCGAAGTCGGAGTGCTCGGGGGAGTAGTACTCGTTGGCGGAGATGACGGCGTTGTAGGTGCCGACGCGGAGCATGTGCTCGCCCGTCTGCGGCGGGCCGCCATTGATGGAGAAGGTGTAGTTTGCGTGGTCCACGGTGCGCCAGTCGGAGAGCCGCGTCTTGAAGGAGGCCTCGACCTCCCAGTTCTTGACGAGGTTCTCGCAGATCTCTTCCAGGCTGCCCGCGGCGTGGTTCATCTTTCTTCCTAAAGATGGTGGTGGTTAGTCGGGATGCAGGTTTCCGCGAGTCTGGGACGGAAATTCACCTTCCCTCCAGACCTTGCGGGTTTTCGTGTAGTCTGGCGCCCTGCCGTACCTCCACTGGACGCCCTTGTCGCCGAAGACGGCGTTGGGCGACGTGACGTAGTCCGGCAGGGACGGCGACGGCGCCGCCGCGGCAGGCTGAGGCTTGCGGTCCTGGGCGTCCACGATGACCATTGTGGCGAGCTTGGGGGGGTTCGGACGAAAGAGACTAGAAGGGGGGGTCTGAGATGGAAGGCGTTTTCTAGCCTAATATCTGGTTCTTCCGCTGGGTCTGGAAAAGCTGGCTGAGAATGTCTTTCTCTCCGTGGTCGCACGAGAGAGGTCTGAGACTGAGAATTGTCTTGGGCACGCGTGGTAAAAAGAAAGAAGAAAAGAGGGAAAAGGGGGAGAGACAAGACGGGTGATACAAGTATTCCCGCAATATTCCAGATTCTCTCAACCCCAGCCGGTGGTGGTCGGTGGCAACGCGAACACACCCCTCCTGATCCTGATCCTCTTATCACCGGATCACGGCCGCGCAAGTTCCGTCTCGAAACGTGAAGCGCAGCGGAGGGAAGCAAAAAATGCACCCCGGGAATCCTGCAACAACGTTTGGTGCTGCAGGATTGGAGAGTTGCAGAAAAGTATGCTGTTCCTTTGTCTCTATGTGCTGCGGAGTCGAATGGGGGGGGGGGCAAACGTCCGAGCACCACCGGAACACCACCTTCGCAACACCGGATTGCACGTGGGAGGGAAGAGAGAAAGAGAGACCCGTGCGTCAGTATGTCTCTGAGCTGGGGAAAGGCGCAATGGGCGTCCTGCGGTTTGCGGGTTTTCTGTAGAACCAGAAGTCTACTCTCGTGTATTACTTGTGAGGATACGTGGGCGGCAGAGATGATGGGGGTGGACGGCAGAGATGATGGGAGACAGGCGGTCCTTCTCTCGCTCGTTGACTGCAACCCTGGGCTGAAGAACTGAAGAAGTACACCACCCCCCCGAATCAGCAAGACGCAGTGATGAGCACCAGGGAGAGGGTTGCGTGACACGGCCGCGTCGCACAAGCGACCCGATAAAAAGGGCAAACAAGTTGAGATTATGCGTCTTTTTTCTCAATTTGGTCGGTGGCGCACCCTCATACAAGCGAGAATAATGTCGTCCCAGCTCTCATCTGACATGTTCAAGTCAGCAAATGAACCGGCACAATGTCTGGAAATCCCGATGATGTGGTGTGAATGAGGGAACCTACATATCGGCAGCTGCACGGCTTACACGGAGTATTCGACTGGGACTTCGGCAATGCTCTGAGAGGAGGAAAGATGGCTTTCGTCGCCCGGTAAGGCTGTGAGAGTGAGACTCTGGCTGAGAGGTCTGAGTAGAAATCGTCTGACTATCCCGAACGAAGTCTTCGGTAGCGGCAGCATGGCGTTCGAAGTCTTTTATGTAAAACGCCCAACTCGGTCTTGACGGTTTTCTCATCCAGACCGCTCGGTGTAGAAAGCCGTCGTCGGTCACATATCATTATCCCAAGTCTCACGACAAACTCTCAACCGCCTCGGCTCAAGGGCAAGGGAGGAGAGACGCTTAGCCCGTGTTGAGATGAATGCAGGGAGGAAGGGAGGCTTGCAGGCGGATGTCCCCATTGGGCGGGCGTACTTCGCGTGGTCAGTAATCATGGCAGATCGCAGGGCTAAAGAGTTGAACCCCCCCTTCCCACCTTGACTCCCCGGGAAATGTCTCTCTCACAACGCGTGGCTCCGTTAATGTGTCTCTGATTTGATCGAATCCCCTGCCTCGGCGACTGAGCACCTGTCTCAGCTCGGCGTTCCACAGCGAGAGGTCCAAGGCAACTTTCCGAAGCGCTGGCGTCCAATTGTGAACCACCAGCAGAGACATTTGTCGAAGATCTGTGGGGTCCTTGTCTGTCTTGACCGACCAAGAGGCGATAGCCGACGGCCGCGAGGTGCGACATCGCCTCGTGGTCTGGCACGCTGGGAAAGTGAATCAGCAAGAGAAAAAAGCAAGCATGGTTTCAATTTCTGCCACGCGACAATTTCTCTTCCCACAGGTTGTAGAACGGTCCCAGATCCATGTCATCATCACTCGGGACGCAGCAGGTCTTTGACGCGGACATTTCCCCAAGGCCCAAGCCCCCTTGCTTCCCTTCCCTTCTTCTTGAGTGACTCTAGAAGAAGAAAGATAAGCAAAGACTGCATGTCAAATCGGGTTCACCGCCTCGCTTTTTTGTCTTCGTGGAAATGGGACATTACTTGGCATGCATGATTTCGACAGAGGCTGGGATTCCCTACCGCCTTGTACCCCCCCTGCTCAATCTCAACGTAGCCACGTGGAAGGACGGTGTAAGCTGCTGTGCCGCGAAAACATGGGCGATCTGGTGCGACGCTTGGATCATGAGATCTAAAGAGATTTGTGACCAGCGGTGGGGTTCGCTCGCCGTCGCGGGGACACGGGAGGTCCGGACCGGCCAAGGCCCCATCCCCTTTCAACAAGGACATGGACGTGGGGAGACGAAGGTGGAGATACCTGTCGCTGACACCCGGCTTGATACGGGTGAGCCGAGACATTGTCCGCTTTCGGCCGAAGCCTTGAATCGGAACGGGGTCTGGCCGAGACGGGTGGTGAATGGCAACGGCTTTCGGGATGTTGGTGCCCACGTTGAATTATCCGTGATGAGGGCGGATGGTACAGTGTCCGGGACAGATAATGACACAAGTGCGATGGAACAGCTCCTGGTAATCGTTCATAACGGCACACAGTTTGACTGATGGAACTCGGATGTAAGCGGATAACACGTGGATCTGTCACATTTGTGCCCATCTCGCGTCACCCATTATCGTCATGGTGAAGGTATGTTGACGAGTGAACCGCATGAAATCATATCATACCACAGTTGCGCGACAAAAGAAGAGCTCGTGGTCTACAACCTCCTCAATTCTGGTGTTATTCCCATTCGAACGTCTCATAAAATCGACCGACGCAGTGGTTCCAGCCGTCTTCGGTTCACAGTCCGTCTCTTGATTCTCCTCGTCACATGTGGAATAAAAGATCTATTAAGTGGCCACAAGAGCCTGAACTTTTGCCGAGAGAGGTGTAATTCCAACTTCCTGAGAGAATCATGTGACAAGAGAATCGTCCCTGCTACTAATGCTACCGTGTACAGACTTGAAAATACGTCCCTGGGTCTGACCAGATCCCACGCACAAAAGGATGAATGCGCTACCAAGATGCGTTGTCCTCCACCGAGATCAGACCATAATTCATCGGGTAAGTTTACCCCCGGCGAAATTAGTGGGCGGCGTTCCTGGGCTTCACCCGGACGAAGAAGTCCCGGGGCTTCACGAACCAGGCGTTCTCGGTCCTCCACGAGCCGCTCGGCGACGCGGCGTTCCCTTCGAGCTTGAAGTCGAAGTCGCGAATGATCCTCGGGATGAGCTTCGAGAGCTCTAGAATTGAGACGTTCTTGCCCAGACAGGTTCTTGATCCCAAGCCAAACTGTATTGAGGAGTCAGTCGACACCTCTCCATGGAAAAAAGGTAAGTTCTTGGCTGACTTACAGGCATCCAATTGCGATTCATGACAGACAGCCGCTCTTCATCGGCAGTGAGCCAACGTTCTGGACGGAACAAGTCGGCGTCTTCGCCGAACAGGGTCTTGTTGCGGTGCTGGACCCAGCTGTTGACTCCCACGACGGACTAGCGAGGATGTGATCTTAGCAACGTTTCTCGATGTCAGTTGGAATCTTCTACTCACTCCTTCGGGGAAGAACCGCCCTGCAATGATTGCGCCGCCTTCGGGAACGACTCGCTCCAGAGGTAAGCCGACGGCGGGGTGCATGCGCAGGGCCTCCTTGATGACTGCTTGCAGGTACGGCATTTGTTGCGCCTGCTTGAATGTGGGATTCAACAAGAGCTCTCCGCGGCTCGCGAAGTCGGCCACCTCTTTTTGGAGTGCCTCCAGGCTTGTAGGTGTTTTCAGCAGGTAGTACAGGACGGCCGACAGGCTGACTCCCGTAGTATCTGAGCCCGCAAACATGTTCAAGGCGCAGCCGCTTAGGATGTGGTAGTTTGTGAAGTTCTCCGGGTCGTCCGAGTGCTTGGCCAGGTACTTGGAGAGGAACGTCTCGCCGACGGCCGGGGCATCTGCGCCGGTCTTCGGCTCCGCAACGCTCTTCGGCAAGGATCGCTCCTCGGCGATCCTCTTCTGGGTGAAGTTCAGCACGTACAGATTCGCATTCGACCCGAACCTGGAGGCGATCCCCTTGAGCCACGGGATGATATAGCGGTGGATAGTTGGGTAGATGCCCATGTGGCTCGAGTACACGAGCGTACTGTCCAGACTGCCGATGACACCAGCAACGTCATCACCGGCGTCGAGGAAGCCCAGGCGCCGGCCGTATGTGACATACGCAACGGCGTCGAAGGCGAAACACTGGAACCAGTGGCCAAAGTCCACCGCCGTGCCGGCCTTTGAGAACTCGAGCAGCCGCTGGGCGAAGATGTCACCGCATTCGTCGAGGTAGGGCTCGTAGCAGACGAGAGATGTCATCGAGTAAGCGTTGGAGTAGAAGCGCCGGTTATGGGAGTGGTGCTTGATGGATCGCTCGGCGAAGATGTTCCACAGGTCCGGAGCCGGTTGGAACGCGCTGTACCAGTCCGATTTGGGGAACTGCGTCCCATGGCCGTAGATTGTCTTGGACGCTTCGGCATCGTCGATGCTGTAGCGGTTCGGGCCGTATCGGACGACGGGGCCTGTTGCAGGAGAGGATGATGAGTTGGAGCCCTTCGAGGTAGCTGTGTGGAGAGTTGACTAACCGTACTTGTCGTGAAGAGACTTGTTCACTTCCTCAAAACGACCCTTTTTGAGAGTCCAGAAGTACCAAGCATCGCTGAAATGCGCTAGAGCGGGCCCCGGAACGGACCGAAGAGGGGATCGAAGCCATCTGGCAAGGGAGACTGCGAGATGGAGGAATAGCGAGAGTGCCCCGACGGCCAGGAGAAGTTGTGTGTTCATATTGGGCAACACCCGAGTCGAACGGTCAGTGAGTTGGCCGTTTTCAAAGCTACAGAGGCCCGTTGAACAACATTTATAGTCGTCATGGCTTTCCATTGCTAGTTGCGGAGCCGGAGACTGTAACATTCCTAGTGTTACATCACCATGGGCAGCTGGTCTCGTAAAGGCGTACGGCTTCAAACACCAATTGGCTCATCGCGAACTAGGCGTCGTAAGCGACATTGAGATAGGCCAGCAGCCATCGGCCCTCGGGCACAGCACAACCGCGGCGACATGACTCTCCCGCGACTCGCCGTATGCTTGACTGTGGGGAATGGGAGATCGTCGTTCTGCCGTAGCTGGGGACGGACAAGGCCAAATCTCCTATTCATGCACGGTAATCAGTGCCGCTAGTCGTCACTTGACCCTGTTATTTAGTCTTTAGGTCTCCAGGGGCCGTAAGTTAGAGGCCGCTGAGTAAGAATCTGAGAGAGTCAAGGGCTTGTAGGTTCTCCATACTGACGATGGGGTTCACGTCAAACCTGCTACTGACATAACTCTCAAACACCAGATGGAGGGCATTGGACTAATGGCGGTCAATGATGCTGTGCAGTGATTGATCCACGACCGGGGACATGGGGGAACGCGGGGTTGTGTAAAGACCGAGACCGAGCCCCATAGCGGGACGAAGTGCCGAATCCATAAAGTAGCGGGGGAACGGGGTTCGAGAGCTCCTTCGGGTCGGAGGCGGCGAACAGAGAGCACCAGGGCCGAACACCGCCTACTATGTAGAGCCACGAAGACACAGCCGCCAATAAAAAGCTTGAGCTTTCCCTTGCCGGCAGGCAAACCTGTTAAGCGTACGTATTGAAAATAGTCTACAGTGGGGCTCGGCTGCGTCGATCCGAGTGCGAGTGGTTCGCGATCAATCGAATGGCATATCTCCCCGGTGAGCCGACCCGATGATCGTACCCGACGGGCATTTAACTCATGGTTGCCATTGGTTTAAGCCTGAAGAGCTGCAAATTGCCTCCACCATACCTCCTGCCAAGGTGTACGCATCTGAGGAGTTGAGGCATTTAACGAGGCTAGAGTGCCAGCCTACCCACGCGCTTCTTTGCTGTAAAGAGGAGTAGTCCTAGGACCCATTGATTAACTGCCAGACGAACGCAACCGTCTAATCACGCAAGAACTACGTTTCTCCCGTTCTGGTATACTTCTTGCTAGAGCGAAAATGGGCAGCTGTTTGCCGCACAAACTTTGGCGAAGGTGAGCAACTCACAACCAGGGGAAGTTTGCTCGAACAAGAAAAATCAGTTATGATCTGAAGAGTAGGTTCCATCTCGAGTTGTGCCTATGTTCTCAAATAAACCTTGCGGCAAACCATCTTGAGCAGGCAGTGGGTTTATTGGCCTTAATTTGTTCTTATCAGCCCCCTTGAGATAGGTGCCTTGGGGGAAGGAGTTTGGTAAGGTGCTGCTCACATATATTGAACGATGAGGACGGAATTTCATCCCAATTCCTTCCTGATCAAAATCGATCAGTCTTCGAGGTCGTTTGGTTGTTTTTCTGATATATACGAAGGGTCAGACTTACAGTGAGGCCTTTATCAATGCCTTTCTCGTACTTTCTCCACAAGCGAGCTATCAACAACACCCAGTCGCGGGACTGAAGCGTCTACGTGAACGTTGGCCAAGCCCGAGGAATCAAAGTGATGATGTCATTGAGCAAATCCCGAAAGTGCTCCGAAACATTTCTAACCGACCAAAACTCCGCGCGCTGACCGCCAAACCGCCCAAGCCGATAACCCGCATCAGCACCGCCACTTCCTCCGCCCCAGCGCTGCACCTTCGATACCAAGGCCCGAGAAGAGGCTCGAAACGAGCGTTATGTACACAAGAACAAGACAGGTTATATGACACATGCAATTTGTATTGAGCAGCTCGTCGCTACAAATGCGAAACACCGCGACATTCGTCTTCAACCAGAAACTCACACGACGGGAGGAACAGCCAGGTTCTGGGGAATCTTGGCGGCGGAGCCGCCGGCGACGTTCTTGGCGGGCACGTTGGTCTGCGACTGTCCGGCAGCTTGTCTGTACGTCTGAACGTCGGCATCCGCCTTCCTGTGTGGGTGTCAGTAAACATCCGTATCCTTCACGGGTAACGGAAGACGTACGGGTTGATGATCATGACCATGCCGAGCTGGCAGTGCATGCCCTGGGCGCAGTAAAGGAGCATCGGCTCGGTATTCTCGACCTGCATGTTGAACGTGCCGATGGGGCTGCTGCCGTCGGTGACGCCCGGGATGAAGCCGCTGTGAAGGGCCGTGGGCACTTGATCCTGCAAGGGCTGGCACGGCGCCTGGGGGTTCGCGGCCTGGGTGACGGTGTGGTTGTTGGGCCAGAACTGGAACTGCACGATGTCGCCGACGTTCGCCTTCACGATCTCGGGGTAGAAGAGCAGCGACTTCTCGCGGGTCGGGCTGCCGACGACGACGGGGATGACCTTGGGAGTTGGGGGCGCCGGGCCGGGAGCCGGAGCTGGTGCCTGGCGTTCTGTGTCGTGTTAGTACGGCGATATTATTTGAATAATCCCCCGTGTGGAGATCTTGCCTTCGATGGCGGCGGCCAGGGAGACCCCGACGGTGGCCGAGAAGTAGTAGACGACTGTGCTGAACCTCATATTGATGACGTGAGACTAATGTATTGACAGGAACTTGATTCTAGAGACGCTACGTAAGACACAAATACGCACATCAACCAGAATTAGAAGGTAGTGGAGGAGGAGGACCCTTTGATATTTAAGCTATGCAACAGCAACCTCCACGCACCCTCCCCGAAGCCGAACCGCACTCGGGATCAAGAAACACCAAGGCCAACATCCGCTGACTAGAGCGAAGCTTTTCCTCTCATAACCTTCCACACTGGGCAAACTTCTACCGATCATGAGACTGACTAGACACGAGAAAAAACTCACAATACAGACGGCAAGCCTCTCTCTCCCTCCCTCGCGCTCGGTTGGTTGCCGTGATCAGCCGGGGTAGCTGGCGAAGCTTGGGGCATGTAGACAGATGGGACGACCGAGCTGTCCAATTAGACATGGCAGACGGCTCAAACGTGACATGTTTCGTTTCTTCGGCCGCGCTCAATACCGAAAGCTGCTGCTTAGAAATTGCAGAATCTCACGTAGGGCTCAAGGGGCGCGCGGTAACCTTCACTCTCTTTAGACAAGAGGGGAGAGGCCGGCCAGTCAATTTCCTGACTGGCCGTGTCAGGCCGCCAAGGGGAGATTGGACGGCTCTGCAAGGGCCGCTGCAAGTGACAACTATCAGCGCCCACCGCCTCTCGTCTTCATCCGGCTCCCACAGCGGAGTTCCTTGTTCCTCAACACTCTGGTTCTGCAAAGATTGCCTAGTAGAGTTGAGGACAGATGAAACCGTTTCGAACACTGACCGGGAGGGGGAGGCGTCTCTGGCCTCCGGCTGGCTCCTCCGCTGAACCTATTCCGTGGGAAATATCCGAGCGTTACACAATTGAAAGCGGAGCGGGAGATCGGCACATCGTTCCTTAGCTTGCACATCTTAATGCCATTACGGCTTTCCAAATAAGCAAAGTAGAGGCAACACCCGCGCGCGAGACGGACTGGGCATTGCACTTTGGCAGAGTTTCCGCGCTGAAAGCCGCCAACGGCTCGATATAAGGCTAGAAACGTGTGTGTATGTCGTGATCGTTTCGAAGCCTATGTTTCTATTGCACCCATCGAGCCGTTCCAGTTCAGTCAGCCTCTAAAGATCTGCGCAAAGCCGTATACCGTGTAAATCGGATTCCGGGTAGGACTATCCCCTGTTACAGAATCCGACGCCCTATTTCTCCGTTATGTCCGTCCCTCTGGCTCTACGAGTTGTCTTCCTTCTTCGGCATGCCGTTCCACAAGCCCTTTCACCCAGCGAGCTCGGCTCCGGACACGGTCAAACAACCGAGGGTGGAGGCAACGAGAAACGGGTAGCGAGGGGACTTTTCGTACGCCGTCTATGACGCCCTGTACCGAACCCGGATACGGTTCGCGCAATCCGCGCCGCGAGCTCGGACGCGACGGCCGGATCGACGTTGGGGATGTCTCGGCCCATTTTGGAGACGAGTCGCGGCGGCAGACGCGCTGGGGCTATGGCCAGGGCGGCGTCCCGTTTCTGGAATATCCGGATGTCGATGACGGTCGTTTGCCCTCCAAATCCCACCCCCAGCTCCAAAGGGACGAGTGAGGCAGCCCTGAAGCAGAGATGTCGCGATGCTCGGTGCTATGAAACGCGGAGGAGGCGCGATTGTCTTACCAGAAAACGGTGCTCGTGTGGGGTTTTGGATGAGTATATCAAGCACACCACCATGGAAACGATTACGGATGACACAAGGCCCTGCGGAGCGTGATACTAGACGTGACTTGTCTGATGATTCATTGACATGAAATGTCAGCAGAGATCTTGTCTGCCGAATGACCTGTGACAGCTCGCAGTCAGATATCGAGGGATGGAAGTTGATGTCAGTAGAGGGCGGACCCTGTCGGCACTGGAAACATCCCCCACAGGAAGGAAACAGACCCCGATGAGCCACCGACACACGACTATGCTCCAGCCACTTCAGGGATACCCCAGTCACCCAATGTAGGGCCCATTGTAGGGCGACGAGGAGGGAGATCGAGAGAAGCGTTTGGGGGAAGTCAAAATGGTCAACGAACTCCCATAAGCTTTTTGGTCTGCTTCTCTGATTGATCCTGAAGCTTGAGGCACAAGACAGGAACAAAGAGGTTCAAGCCCTTGAGGAAAAGGTTGATCAAGAAACTTCATCCTGGAACGCGTCACCATCTGCCACTGACATATGTCAATACTTGACTCCATGTTGCATCGTCTACGAACACTTCTTCGAGGATTGACGGCGTGGCGGCGTGGCCCAGGACACCCCGGCAGCTCGGCCATGTAGGTCGGCTGCTTATGCAGCGGCACGTTTCTGGCCATGGTCTTTGCGCATTAATTGTTTTCAATTGGTCCTTTTGACTCACCTCTGGCAGAGGTTTCCCTTTGTCGACTCTTACTCAGAAGCCTTCCAGTGACCTCTAAGTCTGGACTCACCATCAACACCTCGGATGTCAAGTCCGCTGCGTCGAGACCCGGTGTCGACCGAGGTTGAGGGCTCCTGAGCCAGACGAGGCGGCATACGCCACGGAGCCGACCTCGCAGACAGCGGGAGCGGCGAGGAAGATCCATCTGATGCCATACTCGGCGCAAGGTGTCCCGAAGAGTAGCCGCAAGGAGTCTTGTAATGGACAGCTACGCGGCCCCTCCGCTGATAGAGCTTCAGTTGGCCGTGACCTTGTGTATAAGCGACTGTGGTATCGACAGGTGTAATCTCAGTAGTCAAAGCACAAAACAGTTAGTTACTTTCAATTGATCCTTTTGACTGACCTCTGGCGGAGGTTGCGGCCGAGGGTCTACGAAGTGCCGGTGCCGTGGCCCGCTACGAGGACGAGCATCTTCCCGTCATCCAAGCCTTGATAGCCCATTAGCCTTTTATTCCATACACCTAAGTTGAGTATTCCACATCCCCTCTAGCTATTTCGGCCTACTATCACTTACTCTCGTTTCTATTATTTCTTCCTATTGCTGTCGTCCGTCATTGTTACCATCGTCCGTTATCCTCGTCGTCGTCCGTCATCATTGTCGTGACTGCTGCTTGTGGGGTGTGGATTATTCATCTTTGGGGTATGAAATAATAGTCCCTTTATGGAATTTAAAGGAATAGGTAGTGCTTTCTAGAGGCGATGATGACCGACGTCCGGGCTCATTTTGCCTCGCCAGTAATATGCTTTAGGCAGGAGGACAATTTCTCGTAGAGTTGTCATGAATTGCTACGGCAAACCGATTTGCTCCCGAGCAATGACGGGCTCCTTGGATGATTAAGCAGTCGCATTAACCTTCCCAAGGGCATTCTATACTGAGGAAGCAAGAAGTAGTTCTAGAGCTGAAATTCATTATGAAGTTTAGCCAGAATGTGTGGCTAAGTGTTCAATCCCGAGCTAGTCGCGAGGCGCACCTTCATTCAGGAATACCCTCAAATAGTGATATGACACATCCCTCTTCATCGTCACCGTCTGAAACAAACGTACCATGATTACTGACCATGAGCGCCTTTTAAACTATACTTGCAATTTCGCACAAGCTTGAACTGCGTGGCGGTTGTAGTCCGGCTCTGAGTTTCGATTCAATTAGGCCGCCGTCGCAGATCGGCAAGTCTGCCAGTTGAGAGACTGGTAGCGTTCCTCAAATCCCAGGGGCTTTGATAAAAACCAAGTTGATGGATATTGCATCCGTTGCAAGTTCACTGAGACCGCACTGTTGGTGAAGTTGACGCATGGCTGGGATGCATCACCGCGGTTGGACACCTTGATCCATGGTGTTGGCCGCAAGCATGTATGTCTGCAGGTGCTCGGGCCAATTCGGTCCGAACGACAACAAGACGGCCTCCCTGTCGTTCCAGGAAGGCGCCTTTCCAGCTTCCACCCTCTCTCGGATCTTCGCCTGGAGCTTCCTGATCTGAGCGACCTTTTCCCGTTCGGCTTCGGTTGCTGGCCGTGGGGTCCTTTGGGACGCGCCATCGTCATGGTACGCATTCAACGCGTAGCTGGGAGAGCCACGAAGGGGGTCGAGGAGGACCTCCATGCGAGCATCTTCACGTTCTTTCGCCTGACTACTCCAGTTTGGACCGAACAAGAGCTTCAGGTTCTCCGGCGTATCGTTCCCACACAGGACAAGGCGACGGAGGGGTTTGCTGCATCTTGTTAGCTTGAAGTCTCCATTTGCCGTGCGATGGGGAAATTACCGCAAGCCCTCTGGTGCAGTACGCATGGGAGGGTACTTAAGACCAAGACTCCGGATCAAGGCCTGCCCCTCAGGTGTCACGTTTGCAACTTTGTTGTAGTACGCGGATGCGGTGCTTTTGGAGTTGGACAACTATATGGACGGCACTGAGCCGCTCTTGTTCTGATCTGGGGCTGGGGCGGCGCGGTTGGTGAGGCATGTCGGCTTGTTCTCCTTCCAGTGGTTTCGTTGGCAGTCCTGCGAGTGGTACCATGCTTGCTGGCACGCGGAACACTTCCTGAGCGGCGCCGGGAAGTTCTCGCCCCTCCTTCTGCACCCGTGGCACCTGGAGGGGTCGCCGGGCGCGACGTCTTGCGGGAGCGGCGCCAGATTCAAGCCCAGGGCCTCGGAAAACTTCTCGAGAAGCACGGTGTGGGACTCGTCGAGGACTTGGCTCTCCTCCGTGGAGCACGTGCCGACTCGGCAGAGCTCGTTTCTGACGCCATGTCGCCTGAGCCCATCTTCCACGGCCGCAGCCAGCTCCCGGTCCTCGGCATCCCAGGTCCAGGCGGCCCACGGTTCCTCTTTCGTCACGAGGGTATTTTCGGTATCGATGCCCTTGATAAACATCTCGAGGAGCAGTCGAATCACGACCTCGGCTCTCTCGGAAACGCTCGATAGGGAAAGGATCTTGTCAGATCCGTCCGTGAACAAGAATCTGCTCTGTGGGTTGACGGCCAGCACCATGTCGACGGGCTGGTCGAGCGGTATCTGACGGACCCCGAAGACATAGTGGTTTGGCAACCCGGTGGGCGAGGTCTCGGGCCTGCGGAGGAGGTTGAACGATTTTACCAGGTCTTCCATTGCGGGTACAGGTCAGGAGGGTTCTCCAGTGCGTCGTTTTCGTGCTTGGGACTCGGGAGTTGTTCAGCAAATTCAGACCGAAAGGAACCGTGAGGGCGAGCTACACGTAGGTGTTTTTGCGTGAAAAAGGCGTAGTTAGTGCAATAAAGCGGGGTAGGTGTTCAACAAAACTTGGAACAGGGAAAAGCAAAGATGCTGGAACGCGTCGACGCGGAACCTTATCTAATAATACTTAATTCGATTTACTCTCCGTTGCGCGAGCTGCAGCGCGCCCCCACGTGATCTCTTTCTGCCCTCCTGTTGAGTTTCCCAACAGCCAGAGATGGCTTGGCCATCGAGCTCAACTGGAGGACTCTATTCACGAGGCGCAGTGTAGACTTTGACTGGCGTAGTAGGAAACTGCCTTTGGGCTATTCTGAAATGACGACAGCTCTCTTCGCCGGTAATCGATGTTCTCATTCCAGATTTGCGGTCATTTCCTCAGCTTCTGCGTGCTTGTCTCGTGTGTAGATATATCCGACTCGGTTGACTTGAACCGCCAGTGTGGCTGTGCAACTTGTCAATAGGAGTTTCAACCAAGAGCAGCACGGGAAAAAAGCTCACCTCTCTACCTCATTGTCGATCTGTATGACGTGGCTAGGGCTGGCGTAAGTACCCTTACTTGACGGCATCTCGTCTCATTCATTTAGTGCTTCAACTCTAGCCCGGTCACAGAGCTTGAGTTAGATTGATGGAGTGGTTACGGACACAGCCTCTTATGTTAGGTTCTTAGCGCCGACTCTGGCGTCAGTGTAAGCCGGGCATAACACGGGAGCGACTACAACATGGGCAGATCGACCGGAAGTCGGACCATAACGTAACTTCCGACTCCGTGCTAGTAAGCCAATCACAATCGACAATCCGTGGGCGTACGGGGTTTAAGAAAGCCCCCGACCCCCCGGCTTCTTTGAGCTTTGGCGGTCTCAATCCGCAAACGCGTCACCAGGTGATTTTCAATCATTTCTTTGCATTATTCTTTGCATTATTCATCAGTACCTGTCCCTTTCGTTCCCCAAGAAGAAAAAGCAACCCGATTCCAGAGTTTCTGAAAATGACTGCGGAATACGCCGGAAGCAGTCCCGAAACAACCGGCAACGCAAGAAAGCTTCGGGCTTGCGCAGAATGCGCTCGACTCAAGATCAGATGCCGGTGGCAGCCGGGGTCGGGGTCGGGGTCGGGGCCCGGGGAAGCGGCCGAGTGTGCAAGGTGAACAACACATTATCACAACGCCCAAAGACTGAGTGCTGTTGATTGACAAGGGCCGCAGGTGCTCCCGGATGGGCATCCGCTGCCTTGTCCCGGAGACTGGACCCAGGAAGAAGCGTGGGAAGTCCAAGTAAGTTCTTGGCGTGCATGCCTTAGCCAACTGTAGTTGTCCTTGGTCCCCCTTCTTCTCTTGTATTTCATTGCTCGTTATGGGTCACTTGCGCCAGGGCTGACGGTTTACCTTACCCAGCCGAGTCACGGAACTGGAAAAGAAGATCGATGGCCTAGTCAACCTCTTCAAGTCTCAGCAGCAAGAGGCACAAGGCCCAACACCGCCCGCGAACGGAGAGTCCACCACTGAGCAGCGACAGTTGCGGCAGATGATGCCATGTCTGGGCGTTTCCTTTCCGCCGCCCGGCACCACCTCGTTCCTCAAAGGCGCCAGGCCCGAGGTAGTAAACAGCGACAACTTTCCGACCCCAGACAGCCTGCCGTCATCGGACTCACTGCAACTGGTCCCCGGCTTGTCCCTCACCTTTGAGCAGGCCGACGGGTACCTCGAGATCTACCGGACGCGCATGGTTCCCAACTTCCCCTTCGTGCCGATCGATCCAAAAGTCAGCGCCAGGGAGCTCCACAGCCAGAAGCCGTTTCTGTTCTGGTGCGTCATGCAGGCCCTGGTGCCGCAGGACGCGGCTACACAGCTGGCGGTCGACGAGTGGGTTCGTCAGTACGTGGCGTTGCACATCATCGTCCAGAAGGAGAGGAAGCTGGAGTACCTCCAAGGCCTCCTGATTTACACGACCTTTTACGCCTGGTAGGCCACGCCTCAGCCCAGTTTCGCGAACCCATCACGGAGGAGATCAGTCATTTCCACACTTCTCTCACTTTTTCGTTACTTGGAACGACTGCTGACTATCGCGCAAGGGGCGACATACACATCCACCTCGGCTTGCACGCCAACGGCCTGCTGCAGATGGTCTACGGCCTGGTCCTGGACATCAGCGTCTACGCCCGCGCCGGGACGCTCTCGTGGATGCCGAAGAGCATGCTGGCCGACGCGTGGACGGTTCTCACCCGGGGAAAGCCCCTCGAAATCCCCAAGCAGACGCTGGAGGAGCAGAGGGCGATCCTGGGCGGCTACTTCGTCTCATCTTGGTAAAATCTGCCGCTTGAATTCCGATCAAAATCTCTCTCTGCTGACTCAAAACCAAGCGTTGCCGCCTCGATGAGCAGGTTGCCGCAGATCCAGTACAACTCGGACATCGCCAAGTGCTTCAGGGGCGTCCGCGCGGCGAAGGAACTGCCCTCCGACGATGCTCTGCTGGCCTTCGTGCGTCTACAGCAGGTTATCGATAGGCATCGGGCGGTCTTCCCAGCGCACGGTCCGGAGGACGGCGAGGCCTTTCCTGCGTTCAGGGAGCATTACGGCGCCATCATGGCGTCTTTCCGGAAGGAAGTGGAAAAGATCGCAGCGGAGGAGCCTGCCATCGTCGAGAATCACCGTAAGTTTGACGTCCAGGCAAGAGGACATATGACGCGTGCCGGCAAACTCACGGGTGATGTATATAGACTTGCTGTGGTCACAGTACTTCACGATGTTCGTGCGAATCTACGAGCCCGCAATCGGCATGCGCGCGACACCCCCCTCAGAGTCCGCCTCCCCCACGGAGCCGTACAGCAGGACCGAGAATCTCTGGTCCTGTCTCCAGGCCGTCCAGGCCGGGATGAAGGCGATCCTCGCCGCGCCCCCGGAGAACTACGCGTACATGCCCTTCCTGCTGGTCTCCAACATGGCCTTCGTCATGATGGCGTCGAACCGGCTGCTGCTCGAGGACGAGGACGACGACTGGGACGCGGCGGCGGCGCGGCGGAAGCTGGACCACCCGGAGAACGCGCGCCTGATCGCGGACCGGTTGGAGGAGGCGGACAACGTGTCCATCGTCGTGGGCCAGAAGCGCCGCCTGTTCGAGGATAATACCTCCCGCTGGGCCAACTACGCGTGCCGGGCGAGGTGGATGCGGCAGTGGTACCTCAGCAAGGTGTCGCCGCCCCCCGTGGAGCAGCAGGCTGTTGGTGCGGCCGACCTTCTCGCGGACGCTAACATGTCGTGGGCGGCGGACTTTGCCATGGACCACCAGTTCTGGGAGCAGCTGATGATGGAAGGGCTGGTGCCGCTTGATTTCGATGCTCAGACGCTGCCCGGGATGATGCGGACGACGGATGAGACGATGACCATGTCGGGTATGATACCCCAGTGATGTTTGAGCCTTGGATAGAGGTAGTCAGTGAAGGATAGAACCCGAGATACAAGAAGATAAAAACACATCATACATACATAGAAATAGATCTCTGGAATCCAATCTTTTCCGCTCGCACGACAGCAGCTCGGGCCCTCGTATCCCTCGTCTCATTCTGCAGAGTGCCAACCGTGAGCAAAGCAAACAGTAAAAAGAAAAGAAAATGAAAAATATGGGAACCCACACGGATCGAACAGCGGTCTATCATGGTTCCTGATACCTCCAAGGGGATTCCCCCAGGAGGACCGGGAACGCTGACGTACTACCGCTCGCCCATGTGGGGTCCGTGACAGACAACAACCAAAACGAGAGCTATAAGGGAAGGAGGGAGGGGGTGTGGCTTCCGAGGAGACTGAGGTGGTTTGCTTGGGAAGGTGTCAGCTGCGGAAGGTGCGGCCTCGGAAGGAAGGTACGGCCGTGGGAGGTGCCAGGCCGCCACCCACGGAAGGTGCCACGGGAGGTGCGGCGAGTATGGGTAGAAGACTAAAACACCTACGTCGAAACTGGTCGAGTTCTCAACTCAGATGGTATGGGTCAGTCATCGAACCCGTATGACGCCCTTCCAGTACTCCAGAGCCTCAGATGGTTCTGGGGAACACGACGAATCAAGGCCGATACGCCAAAAAGAAGCAAGAAAGAGCCATTTTTCCGACACTCAGCACTGGGGAACCAGAGTGGAACATACCTCATGACATTATACGCACACAGGTACGTGGTGTTGGGAACATTAAATCTTGAAACTATTATGCTAATGAAGTCCCTATGCCACATCGCCTCACTAAAATACGACACTTCGCCTTCTACGCTCGCTTCTTGAAAACTAAAGGGCATTCGTCCTAACCGACAAGTCAGTATGATTCTCAAAACAATATGCAGCGGCTTCGAACTTACCATTGGGAACAGGGTAGCAAAGACCCGAATTTCCTCCGACCGCGGCGTCGCGTGGTGCTCCCAGTCGAGCTCCAGCACCGCCTTGCCGAGCATGCCCGCCATGGACAGCGGCACGTACCGCCTCGCGAGGCAGTCGTGCGCGCCGGCGCCGAACACGAGCCAGTTCTTCGTCTTGGACTCGGCGTTCCCGGAGATCCACCGCTCGGGGTCGAAGACGTCCGGGTTCGGGTAGACCTCGGGGTCGTGGAGGGCCGGGTAGCAGGACGGGATGATCATGGAGCCCTTGGGCACGGTGTAGTCGGGCGTTACGGGGAAGCTCTTGGTCGCGAGGTAGGGGACGAAGATCACCGGCGGCCGGTGGCGGAGGAGCTCCTTGATGACGGCGTTGGTGTAGGTCAGCGACTCGAGCATGGGGAGGTCGAAGGGCTTGTCCCTGTCGCCGCCACGGGCCGCCAGATTCTCCCCCCGCAGCTTGGCGAGCACGTCCGGCCGCTGGGCAATGATCTGGAACAGCCATGTGGTGGCACTGCTCGAGGCGTCCTGCGAAGCGAACAGGAACGTGAAGAGCGTCTCGCTGATCTCCATGTCGGTGAACTGGCGGATCAGGTTGGGCGGCTTGACGGCGTCAACATCCCCCGCGGCAACCTTCTCCCGGTAGCGCTCCGACTCCATCATGTGCAGGACCCAGTGGTCGACGATGCAAGTGGGCTCGGCGCCGCGGGACATGTTCTCCTTGCAGGCGGCGGCGCAACGCGCGAATTCATGGTGGACGTTATCGGCGATGCGCTTGCCCCACCAGACCTTGGTGAAGGGGACGTACATGGACAGCGGGACGTTTACAAGCTCGAGAGCGGCGGTGACGAGGTAAAAGTCGTCGGCGATCTTCTTGACGGCGTCCTGGGAGATGTAATCGCCGAAGAAGGTGCGGCAGGAGAGGGCGCAGTTGATCTCGCGGAACAGGGCCATGAAGGGCGTCGGGCGGTTGCCAGCTTCTTCGCTGGCGGCGACGAAGCGGGAGAAGTAGTCGGCCAGCACACGCTCCTGGATCGGGAGGTAGGTCGCCATGGCCTGATTGGTGAAAAGGGGCGCTAGGCCGCGGCGGTACTCGGCGTGGTCCCGGCCCTGGAGGAAGACCCAGGCGCGGTGGCCGATGATGTCCTTTGCGACGGGGACGAGGCACGGCTCGGCGTACTTGGGGGACTTGAAGACCTTGTGGGCAATGTCTCTGTCGGAGGCGAGGACGACGAACCTAGCGGGGACTTGTGTGTAAGCATTTTACCTGACCGGGAGACGTCTGGGATCGAGGATCGAGGATCACGAACTTGTGGAAGACGGAGACGCAGCTGAGAGGGCCGCTTGCCCACTGGGCGAGGTATGCGTCGAACTTGGGATGGATCGCCTGGATGAAGGGGCCGATGATGGGGATCTTGAACGTCGGTCCGGCGATGGAGCCCTTTCTCTTCAGGTACATGACTAGACGCCGTCAGATGAAGGTCTGCGATCAACAAGGCCGGGTCTCTTGCCTTGATCATAGACGACCACTCCGAGTAGGAACGTCACGACGTATTGCCATGTTGTCCAACCAGCAAAGAAGGCGGGCAGAGTGCCTTGGAACGGCGATGTGCCGAACCATGTCTGATTCAGTTGAGGCTGGGAGCCAGAATCTCTGGCAATCTCTGCGGCCATTTTGGAGGTTGGAGGGAGATTCGTCGATACAGAATTACTTGCGTGACATGGTGGTGGGAGAGCAGGTGCCGTTATATCCCATGCGAGCGGTATGAATCGCGCTTGGTTCGGACGATGTAATATCCGGGTAAGCCACATGAGGTGACTGCAAGACAGACGCCAGGGGGCTGCGAAATTGCGTAGATAAAACTAGGGGGATCTATCTGTCACGCTTATTAAGATCAAAATGTCCGGATTCTGGTTGAAAATGTCGAACAATACGCAAATGATACGAATACGGAACCCCATTGATGCCGTTCCAGAGCCAGCAATCGTGGGATTTCCCACCCTTCCGAATCGGGATTAGTCTCCGAAAGTGGTGCGGAAACATCGGAGGCCCACATCGGCCGCGGAGACTAGTCCTCTTTCGGAGCAAGGCGCGCCATGCCCCACTCCTTTGTTCGTCGGATCATCTCCACCAAAGAAACGGCTCACTCGGTTCCGCCAACAAGTCTCGACTCATCCGTCCTCTCATCCACCCATCTCCTTCTAATCTCACCACTTGAAAATCTGCAAAAAAGAAGGTGGCGAAAGAAAGAAAATCGAAAGCGAAAGAGAGAGAAAGATGCGCCAAACCCTCCGAAGATCCTGTGATTCCTGTGCCAAGTCAAAACACAGCTGCGACCTCCGCACGCCGCGCTGCTCCCGCTGCGTCAAGCGCAAGACCCTGTGCGTCTACGCCAACGAACCCCTGACCGCGCAGCCGCCGCCGCCTCCTCCTCCGGGTCCCTCGACCGCCACCCCGGGCCCGGGCCCGGATGGCCACCACCGTCGCCACGGTCCCGGCGGCGAGCTGGCCGCCTACAGGCTCGGCTCCCTCGACCCGTTCGACTCGTACCCGCAGACGAGGCTGCCGAGGGAACACGTCCAACGTCTGATACATAGCTGTACGTAGAAAGCTTTTTCTCTTGTTTAAAGACTTGATATATCCCTGTTCTTGTTTCCCGGTTGTGTGGTCCCCCTTGCCCGAACGACAACGACGCCATGGCTTAAGCTTATCGAACTACTTTTCCTTTCCCCCCCATCCAGTTCTCCACAAGATCGCCTTCCAGTACTACCCCCTGGACCTCAACGCCACGTCGAACCCGTTCCTGGTGTCCTGGTGGCCGCTAGCGCTGGGTGACCCGGCGCTGTTCCACGTGTCGCTGCAGACGGCGTGCCTGGACGAGGAGCTGCTGGCGCAGAAGGGCTTCCAGGCCTCTGAGATTCTCATGGCCGACTCCGTTGCGCTGCTGCGCCGCAAGGTGCATGATACGTCGCTGGCGCTGCAGGACGGGACTATGAACTCCGTCATCACGCTGGCGGCTATCGAGGTGAGGTTCCCTCATCCCTGGACGATGTGGTTGGTGGATCTTATCGCTGAAATCTGCCCTCCCTGTCGCAGTTTGGCAAGGGCAATATCAAGGTGAGCGAGATGCACGTCGACGGCGTCACGCGGCTCGTCAACATGCGCGGCGGCATCAACGCGGTAAGACAGACGAGTCCGCTCACCGCTCGGATGGTTGGCTGGTACGTTCAATCTTCCTGATGAAAGAGAAGCCCCCCGTTCACATGCCGAAGGGTTTCGATGATCGTCAAGGGCCATCCCCAGTTCGACACGCAGGACGACGACGGCATCGGCTACGGTATCCCACCCATCCCGGAGTGGCAGATGGACCTTCACGCCGTCCACGAGGACCTCTTCGATGTCGGTGATCTAGACATGGATGACGGCGTGAGGAACGTCTTCACCCGCCTACGAAACGTCTTCCAGCGCGCCAGGAGGGTGCCCTTCCCGACGACGAGACTCCACGACCTGACGTGCTTTGTGATCCACCGGCTTCTACTCTCAGCACCAAATCCGGCGGATGAGTCGGCATCTCCCGTAGGGGAGTCCATCCGATACGCCATCGTCCTGTATATGTTCACCGTCCACGGCCCGACGTACTACTCGCACGCCGTCATACTAAACACGATGGTCGCCCGGCTCGCGGCGCAGCTCGTGAGGTTAGACCAAGTACCTCGGGTGTACAGCTCGCTGGACGTGTGGATACATGCGGTGGGCATGGTGGCGGCGGCCGGGACGCCGAGGTACCGGTGGTTCGCGGAGCGGGCGTGGGCGGCGGCTTCTGCGATGCAGCTTAGCTGCTGGGATGACGTGGCGCCGCATGTGAAGAGCGTGCTGTGGCTGGAGATGTCGCAGGGCGAGGATGTGGTTAGGCCGCACTGGACTGCTATTCTGGACCCGGAGGCCGAGGTTGAATCGGCGTCTTATATGAGTCCTGTTTCGAAAAGCGTCACTCCGGTGGGGTTCATGTAGAGCGGTCGTGGGGGTTGTGTCGGAGGGCGAAGGTGACTAGAACTGGGCTGAGAAGTGCATGACGATTAGAGGATACGACTTGTAAGATAATGTGAATATGATACTTCCAAATTCTTTAAGAGTTTGAACGTGTCTATAGAGACTGTGAGAGATTAAGGCAAAAGCACCACTCGCAGTCCTGGACAGCGGAGATCTTTTGTGAAGTGTTGTTTCATATGAATAGGACGTGCATCTATGTCGAGTCGTTCTTTGTCGCAGGCCCGCGAGTCCAAGGCTAGCGCCAAGGACTGCTTAACGCATATTCCTCCGGTCAGCTTAACGCATATTCCTCCGGTCAGCTTTCGACGGCGATTCGATTCGTCGAAAGCATTCGCAAAGTGAGAGTCTCTTGGCAGGTTCAGGTAGAGTCTTAAGTTAAGTATAACGCCTCAGAAAGAACAGTTCGTGTTGATGCTTCCAGGTAGAACCGTATGAACTGGCCGGCCTCACTGGACAGTCAGGTTGCTCGCCAAGGCGCGTCACCTCGTCACCACAGGACATGGATATCTCGCCCTCGGCCCCGCCACATCTACGAATGACAATTGGCCAAGTTCTCGTGGGTCCTGGGGCTTCGCAACGCGACACAGCAGCCCGTTGTTTGCCATAAGCGAGCTCTGTTTGCAACTTGCCAGTCCAGGTTTGGAGCTGTCGGAAAGTGGGGGAGACCTCACGAGTTCCATTGGGGAGAAGGGGTTGCTGCAGCGGACCTGGGATTCTTGCACATAGTTTACCGCCTTCTTCTCCCGGTCGAGGCTGTGAGGAAGTTGTGATTGAGGCTAGTCTATATCGTCATGAACATCTGGGGGCCGTCCCCGCATCTTTACCCGTCAGTAGAATCCGGGGTAAGTTCAACGGCGTAAACTCTCATGAACTTCACCCGTGGAATATTCGTTGAATTCGAGATCGTGGAACGGCACCTCATTGCCAAGCCAATGGACAACCGAGACTCAACGGAGTGAGGGCGATGGCAAGGCATCTTTGAAACTGCAGCCTGGACCATGACTTGCGCGTCTCGCGCGGTAGGCGCATCTACCAGTTACTTGGCCATTCACGACGAGCGGGAGCTCGCATCCATAGTTTCCCGAATGAAACGAGTCCGGCCAAGAAACGCGTGTGATCTGTCAGAGGGTATATATCTGGCCTAGGTGTGATGGGGGGTTCAGGAGGGGTCCCGGTCGATCTCGGCACTCCACCTGAGCCATTCGACCAGCGGGGCCGGACCTAGCTAGTCGTGGCACGCTGCAGCTAGCTTACGATATCGACATTAATCATGTCGCTGATTGGTCATTTCATGGCCATTGAGACTGCATGATCATGAATATTTCCATTGGTTACTTCAATTTCTGGGTCGTCAGCGTCTCTCGTCTGGTCCAAGGGCGGTTGATTGTCACAAGCAACGGAGGACGTCAAGTGAAGAGCTTATGGGCACATTGTTGCCAATGCCTACCTACGTCAACTCAGCTTCAGAGAGCTCACTTTTGAGACTCTGGAGGTGAGAGATATAAATCAGAGTTGAACTTGTAAAGCAGAAATCCTTTATCGCTCAATACGTTATCAGCGTATCAAGCGTCTTCCCGCCGTGATGTGCCGGTACCAGGGTCCCCCACCTCCGGAACCCCCTCGTCCCCCACTCCGGCAACACCTGGATTAAGGTTGCATGGAAGCAACACCAGTGGATATCCTGGGGGAGGAATCTGGGGTAGCGCCTAGTACGACACTACTCGGGCCAGTCCAGCGAGCCGTTCGTTCGTTTTAGAGTGAGAAAAGCGTGGCAGGGAGAGTTTAAAAGCATCCGGGGGCGGCAGCCTGGCATCCTGTCTCGACTGATTCCTGCAGAGCATCGTGTGTTTTCATCATCAGAATCGTCCCATCCTCGCACTTTCATCGTGCGGGTGATCAGAATACAACATGTCTGGATGGAAGTATGCATTTTCGTTGAGCAAACATGAGGTTGCTGAAGCTACGCCGCCTGGCACGGCGAAACTGATATGTGAGTCGTTGATCATCCCTGGCGCCGAAATCTAGCCAGACTACTTCCATCTCATGTATCAAGATCACACATTGTTCTGAAGACTTGGGTCTCAATCCATCAAGACTTGAAGAAACAAATGCTGACCAAGTGATCTCACCAGATGAAGACGAATCCCTCGGCGCGTCCCGACAATCCTCGGCGTCCCTCATCCGATACCCCCAGCCCTCCGAAGACCCAGCCGACCCCCTCAACTGGCCGGCATGGCGCAAGTTCGGTCTCCTGCTGACCGTGGGGCTGTACTCCTTTACTGGAAACTTCGTCAGCGCGAGCATCGCGCCGGCGCTGCAACTCTGGTTCAAGACCTTCCCGACACAGCCCCGGCCGTTCAGCGACCTAACCTATTTCATCGCGGTGCGTCTTCAAGCATCCTTGAGAGTCTCATTCCAGCATGAGCTGTACCTAATTTGAGATCACTTTACAGATCAGCACCTTGTTCCTCGGGGCGTCCAACATCTGGTGGGTTCCGCTGGCCAACATCTTCGGCCGGCGACCCGTGCTACTCGTGGCGACGCTGCTCATGACTGTTTGCACCGTGTGGTGCGCTGTTGCAAATACCTATGACTCGATCCTCGTTGCGAGGGTATTCCAGGCCATTGGAGCCGGTGCCTCAGAGACCGTCGCCCCGGCGCTCATCGGTGAGGTGTTCTTCGTAGATGAGCGAGGCCGAGCTATGGTAAGTCTTGACGGGAGCCGTTTTTCAAATACCAATGTGAGCTGACCTGAAACCCGGACAGGCAATTTACACAGTCTTCCTCGCGGGTGGACCCCTGATCGGCGGTATCGCAGGCGGCTACATCGGATACCAACTCGGTTGGGCCTACATCTTCTGGGTCGGCGTCGCCATTTCCGCAGCGTGCTTTCTCGGCGTCCTTATCTTTGTCCCCGAGACTCTCTACGACCGCGCTCCGCCATCACCGTCCTCCGACCCGGCCGTCTTCGAGGAAAAGGGGATGGAGAGCCACGTAGAGGACGCCGCCATTTACGCCGCAACTCTCCGGCCGTTCACGTTCGGCAGGTCCTTCGGCTTCGGGCCCTACCGCGGGGGCGTGGTCCGCAACTTCGTCGCTCCGTGGCGCACCCTCGGGCTACCAGGGACGTGGGTAGTCATGTTCCACTACGCCGGCCTCGTCGGCGGCATCGTCACCATCTCCACCGTCGGGCCGCAGCTCGTCATGGCCCCGCCGTACCTATGGGGCGCGAACGCCGGCCTCATCAACATCGGCGGCGTCGTGGGCACGATCCTCGGCGGTCTGTACACCTACCTGGTCTCGGACTCGAGGTTCAAGAAGACGGTCAAGACGCAGACCGGCGGGCTCGCCGAGCCGGAGAGCAGGTTGCCGACCATGTTCCCGGCGCTGGCCGTCGCCACCGGCGGCTTCTTTGTTTTTGGCTTCTCGGCGCAGTACCCCGCGCAGAACGCCTGGGTTGGGTTGTGCTTCGGGTTTGCGATGGTTGCGTTTGGGCTGATGCAGGTGCCTTCAATCGGCTTCAACTATGTGAGTTGCTCCCAACCAGTGTGAAATTGAGGATGTAAGAGATGCTGACGCAGATGTGTTGCAGTTGATCGATTCCTACGGACGCCTCGCGGGCGACTGCTTCGTTATCGTGACCATCATGCGAGCCATCATCGCCTTCGCGTGGACTTTTTTCGTCGCGCACTGGGTTGAGGAGAACGGCGCGGCGGAGCCGTTTGGTGTGTTTGGAATGCTGATGGGTGTGTTTTCGCTCTTCACCGTCCCCTTGTGGATGTACGGGAAGCGAACGAGAATTGCTACCAAACACTTGGTGGAGAGCACCTGAGACTGAAGCAACTGGACAGCTTTGAGAAATATAGCATCTCGGTGGATCAAGACCTTTGACAGCCTGGAACTGCGCTCTAAGCGTTCAGATGAACTATTGAGTTCTGGGGGGTGCCAGAATATTCTTACCCTGACACTGGGTTGTCATGCAAAGTTGAAACAATGTTCTTGAGGGCGAATGTGTGCATAGTAGAATTGGGACTTGTAAGTGTTCAGGTGTTGAAGTTCAAAACTAACCCACCCTCGAACTGGTGATGACGCCGATCGCAACTTGACCATTTCCACTTAATCTCTGTAGCATGCACTGCCACATTCGCAACTTTATTGCTCAGTAGACTAATTGCTGACAGCAGCTTAGAGTTTCGGAGTGTTGCGGTTGAAGCAAGGGCCGGACAAGAGAAGCATATGCCGTTTCTGTCCATCGCGGCAGAACTAATACCCACTGCTGTCACATCAACTCCACCCAGACTATCGCTGGACGGGCGCACACAAGGGTGAACCATCCCAGCATTTCGGCAGTGAGCCCACATCTTTCCAGAACACCCAGGCCTTTCATAAGCTTTGCTTACGGGCGACGACGAGAAAGGAATGGTTTCTTGACCAGTTGATTGCAAGATCCAATGATAATTTGCCCTGATGGGGCCATACTCGCGTAGAGCGGCGGCTCGTTTTGAGGAAATCCTGGAAGCCTCGGAAACCAGCATTAGCGAGTCGGGAATTGTCAACTGGGGTCGTTGTTAGCGCGCGCTGCCTACCCAGTAGATTCCTAAGGGGAAGGGAATTGGCGGCTATTCATCAGTCGCTTCTTCCCGTCGCGCATCTCCTATCTCTCACCCGCCACTTCCAACCAACAAGTCTGTCATTTTTTGAATCAATATCATGTCATCACAACCAAAACGGCCTGTCTTGGCCATCATCGGCGCCGGCAGCATGGGTCTTGCCATTGCCCACCGGCTTGGACCGGGACACCACATCGTAATCGGCGATGTCTCTGCCGACAACCTCTCCAGAACAGAGGTTTCGTTGAAGGAACTGGGGCACCTCTTCACCTCTTGCAAGGTTGACGTCTGGAAGAAGGAGGACGTAGAGGCGTTCGCGAAGACTGCGACGGCCGTGGGGCTGATCAGGACAGTCGTTCTCAACGCCGGCCTCTCCCGCATGGCCAACGACGCCAGGCAAATCTACGAGACGAACCTCATAGGCACTGCGCTCGTCATCGAGACATTTTCTCCGCTCATTGCCCAAGGCGGGTCCCTGATAGCTGTCTCATCGCTCGCAGGACACATGCGGGCCTTTGACCAACAGATCCTGGAGCACTTCGCCACAGCCCCGATATCCAAGCTGCTCGACCACCCCGAGATCGACCTCGAAGGCGACCCGGGTGCAGCCTACTGCTTCTCGAAGAGGGGCGTCATCGTGCGGGCACAGTACGCCGCGATGGCATGGGGCCGCCGCGGCTTGCGGATAAACACCATCAGCCCCGGTGGCGTCATGACTCCCATGGTCCTGGAGGTCCTGGAGTCGCCCGACGGGGCGTGGGTGCAGGGCATGATCGATGCCACTCCGGTCGGCCGCATCGGTACCTCTAACGACATTGCTGGCGCAGTTGCGTTCTTGGCGGGACCGGATGCCAGCTTTGTCAACGGATCAGATCTGGTCGTCGACGGTGGCACGCTGCCAACGCACCTCTACAATGCGGAAGAGGCTCCGGAGTGGACTAAGAAGTAGGGCGGGTCTTTGGGCATAGAGATGGTTTGATACCTTTTGTCGATGTTACATAAGGCGTCAAGGCTGGAAGTGGACATAGTCTAGGTACGGGAAGAGCCTTTCACTGTAGAAGAACTGCAAGAGGCCGAGACATATCTAAAAAAAGTATAGCTGGTCTCTGCCAACTTTCTGCGCAAATATCTTTACCCTTCGCGAATGTCTGAACGGCATAAGAGGTGGACGGGCCCAAAGACGCGCACGACTTCGCCTCAGCGTGGTGGATAGATTGCCATAGCTGGCCTCAATGTCTATCAAGCCACCTACTGACTTTTATCCCGCCACCTGGCACGCCTCAGACTTGATAAACATACCTGAATACGTATACTGGGATAAAGTTGGAATTGTTAAGTTGACTTTAGCATCAACGTCCCGATGACCAGACTGCGCCTGCGCCAGTCATGGCACTGGCGCAGCAGCGGTTAATGGAGTCAATCCGTGTTACTACGACCAGACAGATCCCTAGGCCTATATAAGAGAACAAGATCTTCTGAATTTGTTCTGGTTTGTAAATTAGACATCTTTTTTCCCTTATCATCATTCACCATTGCTAGCCACCATCATGGCTGCCATCTTCGTTCCCGCCGTCCCCGTCGTCATCTTCCCATCACGATCACGATCTGAGTCCAGCGCAGCTTTTTTAGGCTCGCCTGAAGATGGTCTGGCTTATTATCTATGCGGTCTTCTTTTCATGATTGTCATAGAGTTGTTCTGAGGTTCAGCTCGTTGCATCCGCCCTATGGCCGGCCCGCGCAAGACCAGAGCCAACTTGGACGACTTACCTTTGCAACAGCGGCACTTAACAACGCGGAACTCGGCGACCTCACGACGGCTCCTCTTATCCCGCACTATGCTCTCTTTGACCACTTCTGATGAGTATTACCATTTCCTTGAAAAGAGGTTTGTATTCTCCCCTCCCAAAGACGTATGCTCGCGAACATGATGGCACTGCCGCATTTGCCGGCACTACGTTGCTTCTTCGAGAATTCTAGACCATTCAACATGTTGATATCATCCAGGCCTTCTTTTCATTTACTTTGAAATCTCTTCCTTACCAACATCAGCGCCGCCATAATCAAGCCCTCTGGACAGGAGACCGCCCACGAGGGATCTGCAGTCACTGCTGTCTCAAACTACTATTCGCACTACTTTGGCACCTATCGACTTTGTCCACACGGATCCAGTTCAAAAAGCCAACTACTGATGTATACGGCGACCTCGGGAGGGGCACAGCGACAGCGAGCCCTCACAGGTTTATGAGACCATAATCGACCTTGCACGCGGCTTTCTAGCCTACTTCACTATACGTTCAACCGCTCCAAAGCGATAAGTCAAAGAACAGGGTTGAATTACCTTAGGATAGATCAATAGCACGAAGAAGAGTTCATTTGCGGACCTCTATAGATGGTGTCACCGACTTGCGAACCCTTGTCAGCTCAGGAACGACAGGGGGACGGGCATATATCCCGCCGAATTTGATTTTGGCCGACATAAGACCTGAGAAACTTCCACGTTATATACCCGGTTACTGCAGGGTTACAAATATTCTCCATGTCAAAAATCCTTGACTTATTCTCATGCCTCTCTACACAGAAACTATCCAGAGGTAAAAGATGGTGATAGTTAATCAGTTCTTCATCTTTATTCCCCTACTCATGTAGATGACATTCTCTCGTCTGCATTGTTGGTCTAGCCATCTTCCGCCGTCTCTATTAACAGACTGGGGACAAACTATTGTTGTCTCTTAGTTCTTTCTCTATGGGCTGGGGCAACAGGAGTAGCTCGATGCAGTAGAACTTGCTGCGACAATGTAACGAGAAACGGGTTCATTAAGTGAAGGCTTCGAAGTGACGAAATGCTAATGATACGGTCCGCCACGCAAGACTTGGAAATGATTAATACAAGTAGGTTCCATCGCTACCTAACTCAAGGAAACTGCATTCGGGACTCGGGGATATTACCGGCTTCTCAATGGGTTTCAGCCGATGGTAACATGGCAGGTTACACGCGTCCACATGAGCCCATGCCGTTCGGAAGTCGCCGCCAATACGTATCAGGAGCTTTACATGGTACTACTTCTCCTGGGAAATAATCTTCGCGGTCTAAGACATTATTACATCACGAACACGTGTTAATATCCAGCCGACCAATACAGTCCAGTATCCAGCTGCGTGGCTTGGTGACACCAACACAACTACAAGTCTTCGGCCAAATCAGACGCTAAGAAAGCAGGTACTTTAGTGAGCTGATCTGACGAGTATGAGGAGAATAACACAAGTGACAAAGAATTATAAAGCAAAGCCTATTTTGCGCGCTTTTTGGCCATGATCTGACTTCATGTTATCATCACGACCCCAGAAAGCTTCCTCAACAAACCTAACACGAAGAGCAACGTCGAGAATGTTTACCACCAAACTCGTACTGATAGTGTCAAGCCTGGCATGTTCATGCTTAGCAGGCTACACCGGTGCTGGAGGGTCGGAGCCAGCCCGGCCACGAGGGAAACTGCCAGCTCTGTCTCTGGGAGTAGCAAGTAACCAATCGATCGCCGTTTGGGAATGCAAACCAGGACTAACTCAAATCTCAGGTCGTGTTCCCCGGTTATCAACCCCTCGACGTTTGGGGCCCGCTCGACATGTTCTACGGAGTAGTTGCTTCTTGGGACCGCGACAAAGTCTGTTAAACTAACCAAGAACCAAAACAAACAGATGTCGCAACGCCGCGACCTGACACTTTCGATAATCGCACACAAAGTCGGACCAGTCTCGACCCGTAGCCCGCCGTCCGGGGCTAATCCAGACAACCAGCCGAAAGCTCTTGAAGCGCACGTCATGGCGACCCACAACTTTGCCAATGCTCCCCCGCTCGACATTCTTCTCGTCCCCGGAGGCAGCGGTAACGGGGCTCTTGAGCGTGAGAACGACACCGCTATTGCGGACTTCATTGCAGCTCGCTACCAGGAGCTGAAGTTCCTGCTCAGCGTCTGCACGGGTGCGAAGCACTTGGCCATTTCCGGTGTACTCGATGGTCGTCACGCAACAACCAACAAGGCGTCCTGGAGTATCGTGGTCAAGCACGGACGAAACGTTTCATGGATCCCCACCGCACGGTGGACACAGGACGGGAATATCTGGACAAGCTCCGGCGTGTCCGCCGGTTCGTCGACCGGCAACCCCGAGGATGGTCTCGTGACCAGGCAGCTGACCGACTCTCTGCAGGCATGGACATGACCTACGCGTTTCTCAAACAGCTCTACGGCGAGGAGCAGGCGGGCTCCGTCATGAACGGCATGGAGTATGCCCCTCACGTCGATCCGGACTGGGATCCCTTCTCCATCGTGTGGAAGGTAAGTAGCGAAGAAACACCAGCGGCAGCACGGGTGCGCTCTCACGAATGGCTCGCATACATGAGCTAAACCGTAAAATACACAAAGGTTCCCGGTGCCGATCAAGGCGGTTCGCTCGTGGATTGCATCAAGCCTGTCGGCTATTAGTGAACACGAAAAAGCAAAAATCTTCGATCCTATCACGATCCGGCTCACCAGTTCCTCTCCCTCGCCGGGTGAGGATGTGCTGCCCGCCACCCGTCGCCCGTCAACGGATCTACGAACTCTATTCTGCGCCTTTTGAGTTTCTTGGCGTCCTGAAACGCGGCCTTTGCTGCCCTTGGCATCCCATAGGTCTGACTGGCTTTCTAGCCCAGTTGAGGGGGACGGAAAACGGGCTCGGTTTCTGTTTCCTGTATTCGTTGGAGGGTCTCGAATTGGTAGTTGGTATCTTTCGACCAGCCGCGACATGTGGAACTCGTACGGGTCACAGTAAGCCGCTCGCACTGGCGAAAGTAACTCCTTTTTTCGTTCAATGTTGGTTCCAGCATCTACTGTCTTATCATGCTTTCCACTATTTCGGAGGAGACCGAGCCGCTGAATTGTGTTTGTTAGCACTGAGCTGCTCGGGGCTAGGCACTGCAGCCGATAGGTTTAAACCGAAGGCCATACCGATATTCCGAGCCCTGTCTTGCTATGTGAAGTCAAACCGGCATTTTCCCCCACGTAAAGCATGTAAGACATGGTTAACCGATTACGAACATTCGGAGTCCGGGTCGTGCCTAATTGTCATTTGTGGAGCATGAGCAAAAGGGTCCATATGCCCGCTCATTCATCTCGTCAGCATCCAACAGGTTGGCAAGTTCAACAAGACATCCGGTCTTCGACAAAGGGTCTCTCATGCGACCGAAGATGACAGGACTCACAGACATTACTACATCGACGATGGAATCCAGAGCGGGAGAGCGTTGGGCATAAGCCTTTTGTCCCCCACACTTGGGGACACGGAAGGGTTCGCCGAGAGAGCCTAACCGCTATTCGGAACATCCTCAATGCATCCAGGATAATAGAGACAGAGCTCCGGCTTCTTAGAAAGCTTGGAGGTCTCTCGGGCCTCAGGGCGATCCGATGAAGGGGCGGGGCGCACATGTTCCTGAAACTCTGAGCTTCTGAGCTCAAAAGTCTGTGGTACCCCGCGCACGTCCGGCGCGGCTCCAGCCCATCTTTTTTGCTGTGGATTTCAGTAACCTCGCTGTTTCTGTCTCGTCGTGGAATCATGACTTGTGAGAGATTTGGGCTCATCTGGCGCGATGGCAAGGTTGCGGATATCGGGCCACACGGTTGATAATTTGGCCCGTGACGCAGTGATACTGGGGTGACTCTTGTTTGGGAAGATGACTTGCCGGACAGATAAAGATCATCCAGCTTCTTAGCACTAATCTTGAAGAGCATGCTCGGCGGTGTCAGAAACACACCAGCGAATTTCGACTTCTTATTCAGGTGCTGGACGGCAGCTTTCTCCTCGAGTCGCGAGCAGCCCTGTGTTTAGACGATAATCTGTTCCAGATACTCACTACCTCATCATGAAGGTCTTTGTCAACATTCTGGCGTTGCTGGCGCCGCTGGCGCTCGCCCATGACATGCCACCGCGGAGCATGTCTACCACGGAGTTCCACCAGGCTTTCATGGAAGCTGGCATCGTTCCAGAGATCATGGGATCTTTTGATCCCATGGTTTCCTTCTACGCTGGCTACAAGGCCAGCGACGGCGACAATGCACTGCTAATGCCTGGGGCCAAGCTCAAGATGAAGGAAGTCATGATGCCTTTCGAGTTCAGTGTCGAGAATATCACGATGGCTCGAAACATCACCCGGAATTCGAGGTTCATCATTCACATGGTACGCGAATGGTTCCGGTGTCCATGCTTGTATGTCAGGGTCGCGTACTAATCATCGTCTTAGATCGGGCCGGACTCCCCGACGAGGGAGAACCCCACCGAGAGAAATATGCGACATTATCTTGCAGGCAACTTTACCGTCGAGCAGACCAAGTCAGCCGTTCTCTCTTCCGCTATGATCATGAAGAACTCGACCCAGGCCTTCAATGAGTACATGCCCCCGGAGCCGAAGTCGGGCAGCGGTACGCATCGGTATATTTACCTCCTGTACGTCCAACCGGAGAAGATGAACAAGATGGGGTTCGACATGGTGGGTGTGGACAAGATGAATCGGAAGAATTTCAACGTAAGCTTCGAGTGACTAAATGGCTGAGAGGCCTGCAGCTGACACAGATGAAGATTTCCGCGTTCCGCAAAGAAGCTGGTCTAAAGCGCCCAATCGGAGGCACGTACTTCACCGTGAACCTGGCGCAGAAGGACAACGGCGGCGGCGGCGGAAACGGCGGGAACAACAACAACGGCAATAATGGTGGCAACGGCAACGGAGGGAACGGCCGCAGCGCTGCTTCTCTGATCACCGCCGGGTCTTGTCTCGTCTTCATCACCTTGCTCACGTCGATGTTTATCTGGATGTAAAAAAGTTCGACGGTTTGCAGAAATGAGCGGCAGCCTATGATGTTTTGGACAGGTCTTTTGGATCGCGGGCGCCATCATGATTTTACTGAAAAGCACGCCGAAAGGAAAGAAGGATCTAGCTGTAGCACGCTTGAGGTCTGGACCTCCGGACATGGAATCGCGGTAATGAAACGTTCCGAGCCAAGTCGGTTTGCCAAGCGATGAGAGCAGTACTCTCAGTGACTCTAACCCCTTGAACTAGGAAAGCCTCCCAGGAGCACCATGGTTTGCCCTGATATTTCTGCCTTACTCACTTTAGCCTCTCAATTCCTTCAGACACTTTTAAACGCTGCTTTCCCGTTTCCTGCTCAGCTACGATAGCCTTTTCTCTCAGTAGTCCCCAAATGTGTTCTCCCGTCATTTCCGATTTGACGGACTAGCAAAGGACATACGATCATCTACCTAAAGCCCCGCTCGTGGGTTTCATCAGGGGCTCTTGGTCGGCACCACAGGGCTTAGGATATCACATCACATCCTTACTAAGTATCCTACCCAAGTATTGTCCGCCCTTATTCCGAACCTATTTTGTATTTGTGTTTGAGTAAGACAACTTTTCAGAAGACAGTCGGGAAGGAATAAGACATTACCTAGAGATGATGTTGGATCCCTTGCCTGGGGGTATAGTTCGAGACACCACTTTTTATTCCCTATTAGAGGGACCCTTCAAGTCACCTAAGAGACTGCGATCAAGAAATTGATCCACACCTTCAAGCATATCGTTTTAAGGAAATCACACTGAAAAAGCCCAGGGACTGATCCAAGTTGAGAAAACGAAAGCGGAAGAAAGTTGCTGCGATGGGGTAATCTCAGCTAACACAGCATAGCCGATCTATCTGGTGCATGTCAGCAATCGTCCTACAGGCTTCGCCTTCGGAGCCGGTTGCAGGGATGCAACCCAAGTGATTGCCGATGGAACCGCGCCGAGCACACAAAAGCACCTTGCATCGGGCAGTGCATTGTCCTACCAATAAATCTCAGCAGGCAACCACAGACTCCCTGAATCCCCGAGTTTAAATGATGTCTCTCCCCCAAATACTACCTAGGTATGAGTGGGTAGCGGCGATGTGTGTTCTTGCCAGTCGCAGACCAAGACATTGACAAAGCTTGTACTCAACTGTCGACTGCGACACTCTCGCTGCTTCGGTCAACTTGAAATCTCTTCTTCCTGCCCAGAAGTTGCTCATCATACGGCAAGTTTCCATGCCTCTCATCAACAACCTCTCTTGCGCCTTCAGCCATGGTCACCAAAAAGGGAGAGTGTTGCACGCCAACAACTGCCGATCACTGGAAAGATCGAAAACATGTCCTGCACGAGCTCTACATGACGCAGAACCTGAGTCTCAGAGACACTGCGACAATCATGTTGACTGAGAATTCTTTCTATGCGACGTAAGAGCCCCCCGCAACAGACACAGAATGGCAGAACAGGAGGAATAAGACCGAATGGATCGTTGATGGCAGATATGAACAGAGAGAGAATGTACAAGCGTCAGTTTATCAAGTGGAACTGGTTCAAGTACGAAACGAAACGCTTGAGAGCGGAGCGGTCACGGAATGGAAACAACGTTCATGTCTGCAACGGAAAGACGGTGCGTCGAAGTCGACCCCGGGTCCAGACCCACCCCTCGAAATCTGCAGGTTCTGTAGAGAGGGATTTTATTCAGTATGAAGATGCCTCTCTTAACCCGAACGCTGGTCTCCTTCACCTCGGCACACAGAGCCGCCACCAGGAACACCTCATCATTACGCTTCGGAATTTCCTCGCTGGATCCTCCGAACAGGATCAGGTTTGGGGCTCTACTTCAAGGTATCAGACTATGTTGTTCGTCGGGTCGGAGATTTACGACGAATTGGAGACTGCCAAGCTGCTATTTGCTCTCGACAACTCGCGGGCAGCAGGTGTCGTCTTGCGAGGAGCCTTTCGGAACCTGGAGAGCTACGCAAAGCAATCTGATGACATCGCTCTCTACTGGCACTTGTGCTTCACAATCCCAGCCTATCTCTTTGACACAGCGCAGAGTCGGCTTCTCAACGTCCACCTCGACTTTCTAAACGGACTGGTCTCCGTCACAAGCGGGCGGCCGCTCGGCCGATTGCTTGCGCTGCTACATCAGGTAAACTCGGAGCAGCCCGAGGACTTCGGAAACGTCCTCGGTGTGTTGATTTCAGCGAATGCTCGTTTTATGTCGCAAATCCGAGGATTCCAGGACTTTAGCACGATCCTCGCCGAGTTCCGCCTCGGATTCGCTACGGACGAGAAGTTTATGCCTGAGCTTCAGGCGAAGTTCCGTGAGCTGCACCAGGACGCTGTTCAGGAATACGGCAAAGGCTCCATCGAGGTCTCTTCGCTCGAGGAAGAAATTGAATATCTGGTGATGTTCGGCGAATACGACGCGGACAGCAACATGAACGTCCAGCACTGCCGCCATCGGTGTGAAGGGCTCATTGCGACCAACGGGCCGCGCATCGAAGATTGGTCTTTGCGAGACAGGGAAAGGTTTTCTCATTGCCAGTATCTTCTATTTCGTCACTACTCCGAGTCTGGTCTGAAGCATGCTGCGCTAGATTCACTGGCCAGTGCCCTCAGGGGCTGGGAGGTTCACAACTGGTTGAAGTCGATGAGAACTCGCGTCGAGATAGAGTACTATTTGACCCGAATCGGAATGAGTACAGAAGCACGATGGATAAGAGATTCAGTAGAGCAGTATGTGGCTTTGTACGAGTCTGATATCTAAGATACATATCTTCATTAAAGACAAGATACCACAGATTTCTAGTTTCAGTTGGCCGAGACCCAATGCGCTTCGTGGAATGGATCATCAACAATGCTGATAACGGCCTCCCAATTACGCCATAATTCCTTGGGTAGCTCCAATTGGGCCACTGAGTCTCAGAATATTGCGCTAAAGTAGCTGAGTAGGCAGCCGACACATTACATCTTATGTCAATCCGTCGTACGATGCACGTCAGCAACTGTCTTGCCAGCCGAGACACGCAAGCCGATCCTACTTTAATCGACATTTTGAATGAAAGACGCGCCTCTTTCCAAGTCCTGCTGACTTATGTATTACACCAGCCTTCAGCATTACTGCTATGCTCGGTGACATGTTTCATAGCGGGTAATCATGCACCGACAGGCATTGCTACACATATACTCTTGCTGCATGAAGCCTCGATAGTAATTCTATTGCATCGTCTCTTTGCTCCTTAAAGTTTTATTAATCTTGAAAAACCTCGCCCCTCGTCAAGTACCCATCATGGCAGAAGATGCTTTGACGGAATCTTGCCCCCGTGTTGACTGCAACGATCTGACAGAAGCCGAGCTTCAGCCGTATCCTGACATTTCTGGCAACGAAGTAATCACACCCTAACTGATACTGCAATCACAGAGCTGATTGTCATTCCAGGTTCTCATTGGTTTCATCGGAACTGCATATTTGGTGCTGCTCCTCGTGGTTGCCAGTTTTCTCGTTGCGTACGACCCAGTCAAAGATCCGTTTAATTTCAGGAGGCATCATGGCGTCGAGATACACGAGAAGAACTGGTGGCGACCGAACCCAATTGATTTCAGACTGCTTCGATGCATCCGGAGATTCAAGTTGTTTTCTTTCTCCAAAGAAACGTCTGTGAGACTTCGGATAGCTTTTGATGAGGTGATTCAATGCTTCCCTGACATACTTGTCGTGGGCTGACAAGACAGGCCGTTATCTCCTTGTGCGACATTCAGCTCGTGACTGGCCTAGGAATCCTCATCAGTTGCTATGTTCTGCTACCATGCGGTATCGACGCATATCACTGGCAGATTGCCATGTATTTGGGATGGTTCTCGGCCGTAACTCACCTATCTGGACTGACTGTCCTGCGGAGATACCTCAACACGTA